>VMDR010002121.1:0-36150 GCA_007922815.1 Macrotus californicus
GCACTCCCATCTCCAAGTCTGGTGTGAAGTCTCCGCACTCCCCCCTCCCAGTCTGGTGTGAAGTCTCCGCACTCCCATCTCCAAGTCTGGTGTGAAATCTCCACACTCCCCCCTCCCAGGCTGTACTCCCAACACCCACCTCATTCGAGCTGCTCTCCTGGTCAGGAAAGCCTTCACCACCTCCTGCCAAATGTCCGCCGATCCTTCAAGGGAATGTGCCATCGCCCTCCCTCACTCTGCCATCCCCTGATCACTGGGACCAGGATGCGCTTCTCCCTTGCTGGACCTTCCACTTACTCCCCCAGCATTTCCCACAGGGCATCGTCGCTTTGTCCCCTGCCTGCTATGAAATGAGACAAGCTACTCGAGGGAGGTCCCTCCTCTGGTCCCCATCTGCACCCCATCATCCCATCTAGCCAGTAGCACCTTCTCCCAGCTCTGCCCTGCACTCTGCCCAGAACCCTCTGCCTGGGCCTGGCATCCCTGCTCATTTCCTGCTGTTGGGGCCAGGTTTCTGTCTGCTCAGCTCAACAGGTCCATGGCAGACCACTGGGCTGCATCTTCCTTTTGGATCCTGGTTTGTTCCCTAGAGCCTGCCTCTCTGATCACGTCCCTCCTCCCCACTCTACTCTGTAGGCTCCACTTCCAGCCCAATCTTTGCCTGCAGACCTCCTGTCCTGTCCAGGGCCCTAGATTCCTGCACATCGGGGAGAGGGGCCATCCAGATGGGACAGACACCCACTGCTCCTGGGACAGTGCCATTTGCTCACGATCCCCTCTTCCCTCCCCACCCTTACCATGCAATCCTGTGGATAGAGATATTTCATTTCTTTTTGTTGCCAAATAACATTCCCTTGTATGAAGAGGTCACTTTCTATCTATTCATCAGCAGATGCACATTTGGGTTGTTACTACTTGTCAGCTATTATGAGTAATGCTACTGTGAACATTCAGGTATAGATTTTTGTGTGGACACGTGTTTTCTTGAGTATGTATCTCATTATTGAATGCTGGGTCTTACGTTAACTCTGGAGGCCTCCTCTCCCCTCTGCTGTGCTCCAACCTGGGAGGACATGAGCCTAGAGCTCCTGGAGCCAACCTGCCCGCACGCACAGCCTCAGAAACAAGCCAGCACAGGGAACAAAAGAGGTGGAACAGAGTAACCAAGTCCTGATAACATTGGATCAATCAATCCACGGACATTTCAGTTCTATAAGTCAACGTATGCCTCATTCATTTCTTTTGAAATATTCACTCATCTTTTAAACCAGTGTGAGCGGCGTTTTGGGGATTTGAATCAGCCTTCGGTCCTTGTGCTGATTTCTAGCTCAGGACTCATTCTCCCCTTGGTTTAGATCCTAAACAGAGCTTGGAGCAGGCAGCCAGTCTCTGCCCAGAGAAGGCTTAGGCGATGCAGCGTGACCATGAGGTCACTGCTCTGGTGGGCAGGGGTCTGCAGGCACCACGGCCTCAGCTGGACCAGATGCAGCCCTTCCCTTCTCTTTACTCACCTGGACTCACCTCTCCGAGAGCAGCGAGGCCCTTCCCCTCCATGCGCACATCCTTTCTCTGTTGACCTCACCTCCCTGCTCAGGGACAGCTTGTTTCCCACTCGTGGCTGCAGCCCGTGACTTTTCTGCACCATCCACATGCAAAGACAGAGGTCCAGGCCTGCCAGCAAGGCTCTCTCCATGGCCCAGTGCTCCTTGGTGGGCTCTGTGACTTGGCCCAGATGGAATTCACAGATTCCAAAACCGCCGAGTCCAGTCTGCTAAAAGACCCCTGGAAACAGTCCGTTTGAGATGAAACAGTAGCCAGCACGTGGGGTTGCCATGGGCCTTGGCTCCCCTTCTCCTTCTACACAGGGCAGGCTGGACAGCCAGGAGACACATGGGCAGAGCCTTGCGAGGAGGAAAGGGTCCCTCACTCCTAGTGACCCTCCTCCGGTTCAGGAAGACAGGTGAGGCTCAGAGCAGAGGTGTGCAAACGCCTCCCTCTGCTGAGGGCGCACGGACAGCTCTAGGCAGCCGAGTTTGGGCAGTGCTTCCTCCTGCAAATCGGTGATCCTACATGAGGGGTGGGGGGCAGGGTGCTTCCACAGTTGGAAAAACCAAGGGCTCAGGCACTGTGCATTCTTGGCCATCCAGAGTACGCAATTAGTCTCGTGCGGCTGAGACTTGGCCAGCACACTCCACTCCACTTCGTGCGCCCAGCCTGGAGTTATTGGCAGATCAGCCTTGGGCTCATTAAACTTGGGTCTAGGATGTGATGGTAAGGAGTGCCGGCTCCTGCCCATGCTTCAGATATGCCCTGGGGAGCTGAGAGCGGGCGGCTGTGCCAACCCGCAGCTACGCTTCCTGAGACTGATCACCCTGACGACTCATGAAATAAGGGTTGGAGACAAGTGGAAACTATCTGAGCTCCTCAAGGACAAGGACCAAGTCCCACTCATCTCGTGTCCCCAGTGCCGTACTCAGCCAGGCCCCCAGTGGGGCAGGGAGCATCCCCTCCAGACCTTTTGGGGAGTGAGCGTAGGATGCTTTTGCTCTACCCTGGGTGCTGGGCAGGACAAAGACACACAGAAGGCAAACATGCAGAGGGAAACACGTCCAACATCATTAGCCATTAGGCAAAAGCACATTGAAATCACGGTGACATGCCACTGCGCACCTATCCGAACAGCCAAACTGAAAAGCACTGACAACTCCAGACGCTGGTGGGGTGAGAGGCAACTGGGGTGCGTGCACACGTCCGGCAGGGACACAAAATGGTGCAGACACCTGGAGATGTTCGGGCAGTGTTGTGTAAAGTTCAACGTACACTGCCCACGTGACCAGCAACCTCACTCTTGGACATAGACCCGAGAGAAATGAAGCGATGTCCACACACGGACCCGACACAAATGTTCAGAGCATCTTCACGTAGGAGCCGGAGACCAGAGGCACCCACATGTTCTTCAGCAGGTGAAGGGCTGAGCTCCGCTGCCTCCGTCCAGGGGAGGCTGCTTGGCAACACAGCAAACCAGCTCCCTGCCGCGGCCTGGCTGGATCATAAAGGCTCCGTGCAGGCTGACAGGAGTCGGCGTGAGACGGCCACATGCTCTGTGACTCTGTTTGAGTGGCATCTCCAAAAGACTTTGTCACGAAGCGTATAACAGAGTCCAGATAAAAGGTGTCCAGGGGTTTGTGATGGCGGTGGGGGGTCACTACAGAGAGGGTGCGCGGGGCAGTTTTGAGGGAGCAGTGGAAACGTTTTGTGTCCTGATTGTGGTGATGGCTTCACACATCAGCACGTGGGCTGAAGTCACAAACTCAAAACCACAAAAAGGACTGTCATGGTGTCAGTAATTTTAAAAGGAGATTTTAAAAAACTATTACCAATATGCTTCGTATACTCGAGTACCTAAATGAAAATTAAAACATGACAAAGAGAGACACGGAAGATATAAAAAAGAAACAAATAGCCCTGACTGGTGTGGTTCAGTGGATTGAGCATGGGCCTGAGAATCAAAGGGTCACCAGTTTGATTCCCAGTCAGGGCACATGGCTTGGGTTGTGGGCCAGGTCCCCAGTAGGGGGTACACAAGAGGCAACCACACATTGATGTTTCTCTCCCACTCCTTCTCTCTCCCTTCCCCTCTTTAAAAAAATAAAATAAAATCTTTTAAAAAAAAGAAACAAATAAACTTTGATAGACCAAAAATCCAAGTGGGAAATAAATGGGAAGGAGTACCACAGATTAAATACTGCAGGAAAAAATTAAAAAGATCAATAACCTTAAAGACATAGCAACGGAAGTTATCTAAATGGAGCACAGAGAGGGAAAGGACTGTGAAATAACACCCACTGGTCTAACCCATGTATTGAAGTCCCAGAGAGAGGGAAGAAAAATACTTGAAGAAATAATAATAGATGAAGCTTTTCCGTGTTTGATGAAAATTATGAACTCAGACCCAAGAACCCGAACCCCACACAGGACGAATATAAAGAAAACCAAACCAGGGCCAACCATAACCAAAGGGCTGAGAACCAAGCACTGAGAGAAAAATCTTACAAGTCCCAATCCAGGGTTCTGGGGGTGCAATGGAACGTCCTCTGCAGCGTCAGTCCCCAGCCCCTGTCACAAAGCTGATTCTCTGTGCCCACACGCCCGACGGTTTCCACGGGAGCTCAGGGTCAAGGGTGAGTCGGCAGCACTGGGCTGACATCTGCCCTGACCTTGTACAGCCTCCAAACAGACACCTGGTGCCCTGGCCTGCCACTGCCCCATGACTCGACCAAGGGTTCTTTCCCCATCAAATTGGTCACTTTCAAAACAGTTCTGTTTCTCCAGGCTCCTGAGTGCAAATACCCTCCCAAGGCTGACAGGCAAAAAGAGAAGCAGGCTGCAGGCCACAGCAGCTGCCGGAGCATCTGGCTCCTCCGGCCACACCAGCCCAGGGGAGGTGGAGGCCACGGCGGTCAGCCCAGACTAGTGACACTGGCACAGCCACCAGGCTGCTCGAAAGCCCCCCTGAAGGAATCTGTGCAGGTCCCATAGTGACATTGCTGGGCCTGGCCACCCTAGAATGACCCTGTGACCCCTGCATCCTTCCCCTTGAAGCCTCTGTGGTCGAGGGGACTGAGATCCACCCAGAGCAACAGAAAGAGGAGCCCCTGCCTGCAGCCTCCTATGGGCTTGAGACCCAGGAGGGCTCTGCCCACAGCCAAGTCCAGGGGAGGGAGTGTCTTGGTCCAAAAGCCGAGCCCCAGCAGCCAAGCCCTTCTGGGGAGGTGACCAGGAGGGGCTGCATGGAGCCTGTGCAGGGAGACCTCAGCAAGTCAATCCCCATCTGAACTTCTGTGTCCTCACCCACGAGGACTGAAGGTAATCACGAGTGTAAAACTCTTGGAAGGGCACGTGGCAAAAGGTCAGTGCCCCGGAACAAGAGCCATTGTCAAGGTTAAGATCAGAAACGTGAGGGTCGAGCAGGGCTCACCTCCCTCCTGCACCGACAGCTGGATTGCTGTAGCTGAACTTCACTCGACGTTCATTACGTGTCTTTGCATTGAGCTGGCATCAAGAAGGAGTCCCCAAGCCTGGGGTGTAGATGTTCTCAGGGACACCCTGCCTCTCACTTCCAGCTGATCTCAGATTACTGTCCCAATATCAGTGCAAATTAGCATGAACTCAGGGCCCCAACGTGTTGGAGGCAGCCCCCAGGATCAGCTCTTCTGCAACAGCACCAAGCACACTGGGAGGTGGGCACTATTGTAAAGCCTCATAGGTGGATGGGGAAACTGAGGCAGTCTCTGTGACCTCCCTCGGGGTCATCAGAAACCCCCAGGGTGTGGCCCAAGGGAGGCAGGAAAGCTCATGGTGCACTGGAGACAATGTAACAGCCAACTTGCTCAGCCAGATGCAAAGCCTGGACTCGGAGCCAGGTGCTCGGAGCTGGGGTCCCAACTGTGGGAGTGGTGGGGGCCCCTGTCCCAGGGTACTGGGTCAGCACCCAGCAGCTGCACAGTCTCCTCCCCCCACACCCTCCTTCTTCCACTGCACCCCACCCTGCCCCGATCACCCCAACGGGGAGTGGTCTCTGGTCAGTCAGAGAGCGCAGGCCCAGGGCTCTCCTGGGCACAGTGTGAGTGCATGGCACTGTAAGCGGCAGGGGCAGCAGGGGACCCTCTGCCTCCTGCCTGGTGCCTCTCTGGAGTTTTCCTGGTCCAAGTAAGGACTGCTGAGAAAAGGAAAGCCACAGGTGCCCAGTGACCAGCCAGAATCCCTGCTGCCTAGAGAGGAACATCTCTAGACCCGCGATGGGGCGTGGCTACAGGTCCCCTGCAGGCTGTCAGCTGGAAGGGTTTGAGACTTCCTTCCCAGCTCAACTTTAAATGGTGTCCAGAAATGTTTACAGAGCTACTTTTAGCCTCAATGCAGGAAGAAGTTCCTGGTCAACAGCTAAGTAAGCACAGGCAGGCCCAGGGGCATGGGGACCTGCAGGGCTTCCTGTCCTTCTGCCTTCCTCAGACAGTCCCATTGGGCTGGACAAAGGGTCCCACACTCAAGGACCTCCATTCCCAGACAGCCTTTCCTCTCAAACAAGAGAGTCGGCAAGACCTGGTCTTTGCCCCCAACAGAGGCCAAAACCCTCTCACCCACCGGCAGGTGTCCAGCAGCGGCGCCAGCCTAAGAGTAAGCACTGTCTTTTCCAATGTGCACACCACCTATGCCAGGGCTCCCAGGGCCTGAAGAAGCAGGGGCAGTTTCCCCGCCTCAGTTTCCAGGTGGCCTAGGGACCCGGAAGGGCCGGAAGCATGGATCTTGGTGTCCAGCCTGTGTTGCAATTTGCATCTTGCTCTGTGACCCTGGACAACTTATTTACCCTCTCTGAGCCTCCGCCTCCTCCAGAAATGGGAGGGTAACATCCACGCCCTCCCCAAGCTCAGTGAAGCCTCAGGAATTTAGAGACACTTCCTGTCCACACCCTGTCCTGGGCCAGGCTCTGAGGAGGCGCAGTAGAGGTTGGTTCCTACCCTCCCAGTTCCTTGCCTGAAGCCTTTCACACTAGAGGAAGGCAGAGAAAGGGGTGCCTTTTCTTTTGCTCTGGGGGAGCAGGAAGGCATTGTCTCCATCACACTAGGACGCAAGGACGAGCTTTGGGAACCCTGCTTGGCTGCTCCAGACGAGAGAGATCAAAGTGCCTTGGACAAGTCTGTCCTGGAAGTGCCCCTCCCCGAGTGTGCAGGACACAGTGGGGGGCCCCTCACGTGGTCTGGAGTCAGGAGGCCGTGGTCTCCTCCGAAAATGAACAAGGCCCTGGCCCTCCCTGCTCGGAGTTCGAGGGCGGCAACCCCCAGGACACTTGGAGAAAAACGAGCCCAGGGGTGCAAACACTCACTGCCGGGAGCAGAGGGGAAGGGACACTCCCACAGCTGCAGACAGGCCGGGAGGGCCTGGCACCAGGCCTTTCTGAGAGATGAGGGCAACTCTAAGGGCGGCATTTCTCCGAGCCTCCAGGCAGCTTGCCAGCGAATCCCAGGGCAAGGCCTCCTGGCCTCCTGCAGACTCACACAATTAACACAAGTGCATTTGGCCTTGGCAGGGGGCTCAGTGGGTTGGAGCATCGTCCTGTTCACCAGAAAGGTAGCATGTGCCAATGTTGTGGGTTCGACCCCCCGGGGTTGGGCCGTGTATGGAGGCAAACAATCAGTGTCTCTCTCTCTCTCCCTGCCCCCATTCCTCTCTCTCTAAAATCAATAAACACATCCTCAGGTTAGGATTTAAAAAGCAAGTGCATTTTGTCTGGACTCTGGGGACTGTCCTGTGAGAGACACCAACTTCCTCACCCTCTGGAGCTGATAGATGGACAAAAATCAAGCGAAGAGACAAATGAAAGTCACCTGCTGGAACACGTGCTCTGAAGGAAGTGCAGGTGTGCTTGCGGGGGCTCCCCTCAGACTGGGTGGCCGAAGGCACCTCTCTGAGGGGCTGCGGCTATGCAGGGGCCTGCAGGAGGGACCAGCTGGCTAAGGGCAGGGACACAGCCTCTCCAGCCGCAGAGCCGTGGGGCCCTGGCTCAAGGTGGGGTAGTGGCTAAGACTGCATTCTTAACTACCCCAGGCACTGGTCTCAGCCCTCCGCTGGTGAGGCGTTGCTCATCGCAACCGTAGGAGAGAGCTGGTGGGGAAACTGAGGCACTGAGCAGGTGATTTGCCCAAGACTGTGCAACTGGAAACGATAGGGCAAGGATCGGGTCCCAGGGATTGGGCTCCACCAGCAGCGCCCAGGGCTGGTCTCCAGCCAGGGACCCTCCGGGCACAGGAATGGCCCCGCTGGCCTCATCTCAGCACCCAGGCAGCCTGCTCAGCCCGGAGCAGAGCCACGCTCTGGAGTCTGAGGACAGCGTTCAATTTCTCCTCCAGATTGCTCCTGAGATCGGGGCACCCCCGGGGGCATGACCGAAGGTTGTGTGCTCACTACGGCAGTATAGACCTGCTGCCTGACTTGGGTTGGGGCAGAATCCACCCTGGGCCTACAGGACAGCGGCCCGCCCGCCCCTCAGGTTCAATCCCCAGAGCAAATGCCTCCTGGCTGTGTGACCCAGGGTGAGTTACTTGACCTCTCTCTGCCTCAGCTCCCTCCTCTGTGAAATGGGGGTGATAAATGAAGACCCATTTAGAAATACAGTTGACCCTGGGCCGTGCGGGTTTCACAGCAAGGGCCCGCCTACACACTGGGTTTTTTCCAAGTTGATGCGCAAAGTGCAGACCCTCCTCTTCCAAGCGTCAGCTCCGTGGTGGGGAGTCCAGGTTCGTGCCGGGCCAGCTGCAGTGATCGCGGGGTTTCAACCGCGAGGGAGGTCAACACCCCGACCCCCAGCTCAAGGGTCAGCTATAGACGCGCTCTGTGAAGGGAAGATCTTCCCAAATGTTGGCAATATGTCCTAGGACATTTTTGCTGCGTGCTCTTTGTCACTGGCAGAGAAAAGCAAAACCTGGTCTTGTCCAGGGGCCCTGAGGACATTCTTTTCACCTCAGTCCCTGGGGGGCACCAAGGCTGCCTGTCCCTGGCTGGGATGCCCTTGGCACACTCTTGTCAGTGCACACAAGGGAAACAGAAAGAGCCGGGCATCAGCAGGCCTGGGGCTTAGTGGAGGGACCTCAGGGATTGTCATCAGCTGTCCCATGTCCTGCTTCTGCAGGGATGCCCATCCCTACCCCACAGGCAGACTGGATCTACGTCTGTCTCCCACACATGCACATACACATGTGTGCGCGCACATGTGCACACACATACATACTCAGCGCCGGGGGCCACTGGCAGCTACAGGTAACTGGGCCTGGGTAGGGTGCCCCTGGGCCCCGAAGCTCCTGCAACCCAAGGCCGCTGGGAGGTCCCAGGTAATGACGTGGATCACTGGCATGGAAACGGTCAACCTTGGCAAGAAAAGAAGCCAGGTCATGCACAGCTGGCTCCATGACCCAGGGCCTGCCAGCCTGTGACTAGCATGGTGCCCAAACCACTGTCAGCAGCTGTGGCTGAAGCAGACTACCCCTGACAGTCCCTCCTACCCACTCCTCCTGCTCTGTAATTACCTGCCACCCGCCCTGGCTTCGCCTGCTGCTAGGCCCTGAGGACAGCTGCTCTCCTACCCTCCTCCTGACCGAAAGTGTCCCCCAAAAGTGTCGAGAAACCTGCCCAGGCTCCCTGCAGGCAATGCATGTGAGCAAGACAAATGCATCGTCATCGCCGCAACGGTCCCGACTCTTCAGCGGTCGGCCCCCTCAGAGCCACACAGGGCAGGAGAGACGGGAAGACCACAGCCACCAGACCTGTGCTGCTCGGGGCTGAGCAGAAATGCAGGGTGCTGGGTGACCGCAGAGCCCAGGAGGTAGGGAGCGTGCCAGCAGGTCCCATGAGCCTCTGTCTATAAGGGGGGTCAGTGCAGAGGCCCTGGTGTACTCACTGCCCTGCGCTCCAGAAACTCCCTCCGAGGTTCCCACGGCCTTGCCCTTGCCTGCATCTGCTTCCTCTCTGGCTGCTTCTTCCCCATCTTTGCACAGCCTCCCCAGGGCCTGTCCCTGGCATGTTGGGGTGCCCTCGCCACCTGTCCTTGACTTTCTTCTATGTCTGCCCTCTCCCTAGGCCATGGATTCTGTCACCCTGCTTCAAGAACCCTGTCTGACTCTAGTCCACCCCGGGCCGCAGACCCGATTCACCCTGTGGCTGATGGCGCTGCCCTGGAGAATCGACGACCTGCAGGCCCTGCCCCCAATTCCCACAGCATCTCTGTCTGAGTCCTTGACCTCCGGAAAGCAGGCCAGAAGTGGAGGGCAATACCATGCCCGAGCCTCAGCCTTGGCAGCCACGGAAGGCCTGAGAGCCCCACCCAGAAGGACCGCCCCTGGCCTGGCCACCCGTTCTGCCTCCCAGGGTGGCCTTGGAACCTTCCATCAGTACTCACCATGAGCTGTGATTACCCAGCCATGAATTCCCAGATTGACACACTCTTGTCCAAATACCCACCCAGACACACCCATGCCTGAGCCACTGCTTAAGCCACAGGGCATTCCTGACTCCCTGCTCCCCACTGTGACGAAGCCTGAGACCCTCAGTGCTGGTCCAGTCTGCGGTCTCGCTGGTGCCCCCAGCCCCTGGAACTGATGGGGACAGTCTCTATTCTCGAATCCTGCTCTCTCCAAACAGCCCCTCCCCTGGCTGCCAGACACATCTTCCTAGCCCCCCAGACTGCCAGCTTGGGGACCACCTTCCGAGTTTGCCGCCCTCACATTCTTTCTGGAATCAACTGAGGCCTAGATAAACAGGAAACTGCAAGACCATTGCATGTGTAATATAAATACAATTATTCAGGCCACTGCTCCCTCACATGTGCATGCTACGATTCTGTTTTGCTACATCTGTATATCTCCATATTTTTATGTAGAGATATTTGTAGATAGCTGACTAGATGGATGTATCTCACCTAACCCACTAGCTGTGCTCTGGAAAAGAATCACTCACATTTTCTTCCTAAACCAAACTACATTTTAAATTCGTCTGGAAAGCCAGACTCTTCTAAAGCGAGTGCACGCACACTCTGATTCAATGGCAATTTGCTGATAGGGTTTCCGATATCGGATAGGCTGAGAGTGAGACGCAGCTAGGAACGGATCTCAGTTTTCCATCACCCCTGTAAGTCCTCAGACATCGGACCTGCCTTCTCTGGCACAATCCTCTCTGTTGCCCGAATGGAGGTGAAGACACAATTCAAGGACTATCTCTTTGAAGAAACTAGTTGTCCACCGTCAGCGGCTGTGATCTGCAGCTTCACTCTCCAAGCTGCCCTCTGGGGCTCTCCCACCGTCCTCCACCCCAGGGACCAAAGACGCCACCCTGGCCACTCAGAGCCTGTCTTCCCCTGGAGCAGACACCCCTCAAAGCTCATTTCTCAACAAGAAGCTCGCACGCTATAACTCTATGACAAGCCCTTCCTATGCATTGCTCTCAAGAGCAAATCCAGCCATATTTGCTGTCTTGGTGAGTTTACAACCCCCTTACACAGACGTGTCTCCACTTCACAGATGAGAAAACAGAGGCTCGGCAAGGGGAGGACCCTTGCTCTTATTCTCACGGCAGGTAATCTTTGAACTGGGCTTTGGCCAGGATCACATTCCCCAAAGGCCCAGATCGTCCCACCTGGTAGTTAGAGACAGGCTTTGGCAGGGTCCAGCCCAGATAAGGCTGCAGATCAGACAGCGGGTCCTTGGTGCCCTCTCTGGCAGCTGTCTCCTCAGTGCCCGAGTAGCGTTCCCCTGACAGCGCCCTGCCCTGGGCTCATTGCTGCCCTGCCATCCAGGCTCCTCCCTGGGTCAGGAGACTCCTGAGTGCCACACACATGCCCATCACTCGGGCATCCTCCCAGCCTGAGCCCTGGAATACACAGGGAACCCTGGCCAGTGGAGGCCATGTCCAGGCTGGGATGACCCTCGTCACCCATGATGCTCCCTTCCTGCCTGGGCACAGGTCTCCGCACCGGGTGCTCTGGGATCTCGTCCCAGACCCAGCGCCTCCCTCCAGTCCTGCCCCCAAGGTCTGTTTCTGGGAGGTAGGCAGGAAGCAGGTGGGGAGGTCAAACCCAGACAGAGGGCAAAGGCTGGGAGCTGGGGATTTGGGAGAGGAAAGGTTCATTCAGGATGTCCCTCTGCAGTAGAGGAGAGAAAGGGGGCGGAGAGGAATTAGCATCTCAGGGAACCTACATGTCACTAAAGTCTTACTGTGGTCCTCTAGGGTAGCTGCTATTCTGCCCATTTCTCAGATGCCTCAGGTCATAGCCCCTGGACCACGGTGGTTCCAGGCAGAGGGGCAGAGCTAGAAGAAAGAGCGGGTTCCCCAAAAGCAGAGCATTTTTAGCCATATCCTGAAGGTAATTTGGTCCTATCAGGTCCGAGAAATTGCCGAGAAAGTGGTCAGCGGATAGGACGGCACTCTGTCCCCCCAGCCCCTCCCGGCCTCAGCGGCCCAGGAACGTGGATGGTCTGGCTCGATCCACACACTGCACAGCCTCGAATCCCTCGCTGCCCTTATCACGAAATGCCGGGTGCTCAGCTCTCTCTTGAAAAGCTCGTCTAATTAGAAGCATATTTTATTTTCTCAGGGGAGGCAGCTGTGGGATAAAAGTCGGAAGTGTAAACGCTGGTGGTGGTTGAATCATGGTGTTGCTTTTCATTAATTTTTTTACAGCGAAGTTTGTATGGTTTTCTAAAAGCACAAAGAAGAATAAGGCTCCTCTCTCTCACTCTTGGCGATGACTCTTTGGGGTAGAGTTCGAAAGACGAAGACGTGGCCTGTCATTCTGATAACCACGACCACCCCCCCTCGGGCCCGTGAGCACACCTGTCCCCGTGAGGCCAGGAAGAAGACGACACTCGGCACTGAGGGACCTCGGGGTCACCCACTTGCAGGTTGTAGGTGTTCAGCGAGCACGTGTTGGATGAATGAATGAATGAACTGATTCCACGAAAACCTTCTGTCTGACCAAGGCAATTAAATGAACTGGTCATCATGGTCCATGAATAAGATGGGATTTAAGACAGCCATACACTTAGTGACCGGGGGCGTACTTAACAATAGTGGAGAAGTGCTCCTCTCCCATTATTGAGTGAAAAGCAAATTACAAGACGGTGTGTAGAATAGGAGCCAAGCTTTATCACAAAACATAACAGACATATACATAAATACATGGGAATGTCAGGGAATATGGGAATATATGGGAAATCCATATGAACGTCAATGATAGGCTATTGGAGCCGCAGCCAAACAATGTAGAACGGGGCCAGTTTTGCCAGAAACTAACTGATACACACAGGGGTTCTTTCATTGAGGTTAGGACGAAGGATGTTACTCCAGAACCGCTGTCTGATGGAAAGGCAGGAACACAGGCGAAGGCTGACGGTAGTTTTCTCGGAATGGCAGGGTAACAAGAGGTTTGTAATTGCGTCCTCTCTTTCCCTGTATTTTCCAGTTTTCAGCAACGGGCCTGTGCCACTTCAGAAACGAGGAGAAGGGATGTTCTAGTAAGAATAACACAAGTATCCTTAAGCGATCGATGCTCGACAGCACTGTGAGTACGAGCAGGGCTCTACGCCGACGGACAGACTGACAGGACGCAAAGGAGACCTCTGGGTGGCTGCCAGACACACAGCCATCAACACACAAAAGCAACCGGCTCCCTCTGCTCCAGCGAAAACTCTCTGGAAAAATGTAGCCAAAACATAACAGCATCTATCATAGCAACAAAACACAGACGCATCCAGGAATTAGACTTCTAGGCAGTGCACAAGACCTCTGCAGAGAACACTTTGTCCCCAGGACGGGCACAGAAGAATATGTACAACAATGGGGAGAGGTGCCCTCTCTGTGGCTGGCACAACTTAACATGGCCAAGGTCAGTCTTCCTCCAGCTGCTCCGTAAATTGCAAACAACCTGGTCAAAGTCACAGCAGCACTTTTTCAGGGACTTTACAAATTGACTTGAAAATCCATATGAAAAATAAAGATTCGCAAAGGACTAAGAGATCAAAGAAGTGGTATTGGCAAGGAAACGGATGAGACAATCAAAGAAACAGAATGGGAATTCCAGAATCACACCCAAATGATGAAGTGGCATCAGAAAGCAGGGAGGAAAAGGTGAATTATTTGGGGCATGATGCCTTAGGTATTAGCTCACTGTCTGAAGATCTGCCTCCTGCCTCATACAGATCGCTCTCCAAATGGGGAGCCCCGGTCCAGCATCCCATCCACCCCCGGGCTCACATTTACCACCTGAATACCAGGTTGCCATTTGACAATCACTGGTCTGGGTATTGTACCATGTCTTATCATTTCAACACGCATTAGCGGTATTTTTCAGGGTTTAATGCAGGTTGAGCGCTTGTAGAACCCAAACTTCCCGCGTGGAAGAAGAGCAGCTGAAAGCAGCACAATCTAAGTGAAAAACGGGTTCCTGAGATCCTAACCCTGAATTCAACAAGCAAGTAATGAGGCTGCTCCCATGGCAAGATAAGCTTCTGGCGCATCCAGCCGCTCCATGGGCACAGGTGAGCTGCCCAAGGTGAGCGGCCGCCCCCAGGTCCAATGCATCAGCGTCGAGAGTGAGAAGCGAAACGAAATGCTTTTGCTTCCTTTCAAAATAAAAACGTTGTAGAACCTCAGTGCAGGCTATGAAGGAAGCAAATAAAAACACTAAAACTCTTTAAATACAACTGCCGATGGTATTTGGAAAGTCTTCGTATTGTACATAAAGACAAGAACATAAAAATGAAAAATAATGTATATAATACCACCTGACATAATATACAAACACATGATATTCCAAATAATTTAAGGAATGGAAAGAAAAGCAGAACCCAAGGACTGGAATTCAGAGGCACCAGGGGGAAACACAGGAAAGAGGTAGAAGGTATTAAACGATGTAAATCAGAAACCCCAGCCCCGGGAGCCCCAGGGTCCTGCCCAGACTCAGGGCAGAGCCCAGGGGACCGCAGTGCTAATGTGGGACCCTAATTAGAGGCTTACACAAAGCCTGTGAGCCCATCTATCGCAGGCCCCAACCTCTGTCGGGACAGACTTAACGGCCTGGACTGGAGCCGCCACCAACATAAAGTACTCTTGTTCCCCAGCAATTTTTACAAGGCACTTACGGACCCGGGACAACCACAGGACAACACTTGGCTTATGGGGCCGGCTGCCCAGACAATGGGGGCAAAGAGGCAGGCCACAAGGGTGGGGAGAACTGAGGGCCATTCACCCGCTGTGCAGGGGTTGGGCCCTCCCCAGCCTTGTTACCATGCAGCTCAGGCCTGGGAGGGGTTCTCACCTCCACAGACCGTGGGGAGGAGGGGGGGGGGGGCCACACAGCATTGTAACCTGATTCCTGGGGCCTGGGTAGTCCCCCACCATCCATGCTTAAACAGAGTGCCAGCAGACACCAAACCATTGGGACAAAGCCTCTGAGTCATCCCCACACACACAACAGCAAAGGACCCTGGGAATATCTTTGGCTGCCCCAGACCACCCAGTTGTTTCAATCAGTGTACAGGCTCAGAGCAATTAATCTGATGTGCCATCCTTGCCATAGCAGGAGCCATCTTTGATTGGAGCAAAATGATTCCTATTTCTGCTCCTTCTGTGAAGCACACAGGCTTCAGGTCATTCCATCCTACCTCCCGGGGAGGGCTTCGTGTTTTCGTCAGAGCTGAAAGACACGTAAGGACTTTAAACAGCTGCAGACTCTTCCTACTGCCCCCAGATGAAACACATCTCCTCAGAGGAGGATTTTCAGGGTTTCCGACCATCCTGTGGAGGCTGCCGCCTGTCACCAGATGACCTTGTCTCCCCGGGGAAGCCTAGATGAAGCAGTGCTGTGGGAGCCAGGGGGCCGGGCTTTGGGCAGGGAGTTTTCTGACAGCTATAAATATGACAAGTCGACTTTGTGGGCAGGGGGGCGTGGCTGTATTTTATTACTAAAACTAATGAAAATGTGTAGAGGCAGGGGGAGGCAAAGCTAAGAGGACAACAGCCCAAACTGCCCACACAACGAAATACAGCATCCAGTGGATGTTTCTGGATCAGGCAGGGCATCAGTGCTTGGCCGTGGGTCTGCCCTCCTCCCAGGGTCCGGACACAGCTGGACACAGTAAGCAGAGCCCCACACACCTGACCTGCATCCTGCTGGCCACCACCTGGTGACAATCTTGCCAGGGAAGCCCCTCGGTGTGGGGGAAGAGGCCAAAACAGGAGGGCCAGAGATGGCATTTCAAGGCAAGTTGCTGCCCACCTCTGGACCTCAGTTTCCCCAGCCATAGCCCTAGCCAAGCCCCACTTCCTACTTGCTCCCTCCAAATTCTGGGCAAAGAAGCTCCTCCCTGCTTGGGTCCTCAGACTCTTCCTTGCTCCTCCATCTCCCGGACTTGACCTCCTTGAACTTGATCTCATTTCTTGACCTCAGAGCCCATGCATCCTTCATCCTTAACTCTCTGCCTCCCAGGCTTTGCTCCCTTTCTCCTTTCCCTTCAGAATCTTCACCCTCTGTCTTAGTTTTGCACCCCCCAAAGATAAGCCAGAGACAAGGACTTGGGTGCAGGCAGTTTACTGGGGAGGTGGTCCCAGGAAGCACAGGGAAGATGTGGGGAAAGAAAAAGAGGGTGCTGTGGGTTGAATTCTGTCCCCCCCCCAATATGTTGAAGCCCTCAGACCTGGGATCTATGAATGTGACCTTCTTTGGAAATGGGGTGTTCGCAGTTCAGGGTTGAGGTCTTTGCATATAGTTTAGTTGTGAGTTGACATGAGGTCATACTGCAGGGAGGTGGGTCCCTAATCCACTTCGACTGGAGTCCTTATAAGGAGAAGAGACACAGAGACTGACACGCACAGAGAGGAGGAGGCACAGACACCCAGGGGAGAGACGGCCACATGAAGACAGAGGCAGAGACGGGAGGGATGCCGCCACAAGCCAAGGGATGCCAAGCACTGCTGGCAACACCAGCAGCCAGGGGAGAAGGAGAGCCTGGCTGACACCATGATTTTGGACTTCCAGCCGACAGAACTGCGGAGTAATAAACCTGTGTTCTGAGCCACCCACTTTGTGACAGTTTGTTACGGCAGCCCTAGGAAACTAATTATTTATAGTAGTGGTTCTGCTTCTTTGATCAGTGCCATTCTTACTGGCCAGCCAGCATCCTGGTATGTCCCCTCCCCACTTCATGCAGCTTGAAGGAAGGCAGAGACCCTGTCCCATTAGGGACACTGCAAATGCCACAGCCCTGCTTCCCAGCCGCCCTCAAGGCTGGGGGAACTGGCATTTGGCAAGGGTTGTGCCAATTACATGCACATGGGAGCCAGTCACACAGAGTCTGGGGCTGTGTGCACATCATGCTGGGAAGGGTCAGGGCAGCAGAGATACCCACATGTGGCTACCAAGGCTTCCAGGGTTGGGTTCAGGCAGCAGTGGCCAGCTCATCACCGGCAGGGCCCCAGCACATGGGGAGGGGCCAGCTCTGCAGTGAGTTTGAACTCTGCTCCTGGCTGCGCAGCTACCATCCAGAGATCCCAGGAGCTGCTCGATAGCCTTTAATACAGTTCCATTTTGCTCTAATGAGCAGAATTAGCTTCAGCTGCTTGCAGCTCAGCTCCCCGATTGACGCACAGTTTGGTGCACCAGCCTTCCTCTCTGCTCGCAGCCCCGCAGCTGGAGGGCTCTGCCGGGGGCTTTGGGAGAGGCTGGGGCCTGAGCACTGAGGGATTGCCCACATCCGAGGCTGGGCTGCAGGCTCACTCTGCTTTCCAGTGACTGATGCCATGGACAAACAGTGCTCCCCACGCCCAGAATTCAGATGCTGAGGCCCTAACCCTACTGCGACCATATTTGGAAATAAGACCTTTGTAATGAAGCTTAGATGAAGTCATAATAGCGGGACCTGATCTTGTAGGACTCATGGCCTTATAAGGAGGGAGAGGGAGCAGGAGGGCGTAAAAGAGAGAGAGAATGCCCCTGCTATGTGAGGACACGGAGAGAAAGCACTGTCCACAAGCCAGGAAGAGCATTCTCACCAGAAATCAGCTGTGTCATGCCTTGCTCTGGGATTTCCCGGCCTCTGGAACTGTGAGAAAGTACATTTCTGTTGTTGAAGCCCCCAGCCTGCGGTGTCTTGGAAAGGCAGCCCAAGCAGACTGATGCGGTTCTGACTGAGCACAGGCTTTGACGGCAGCCGGCCTGATTGGGTTCCTGGCTCCGCAGTGGCTGCATTCTCAGGTGACACACAGGGTCCGGCAGAAGTAAGGCCTGATTCACGGTAGCTGGTAGGGTAATAACGTGGGTGTAAAAATTTATAGTTTTAATTTGAACATTTCCCTTAAAATGTCACATGGTGTGCTTGAGTGTGATATTGTTATGTTACAGAATTACATGCTTATGATTTTGTAATAAAAAAGGGAGGTTATTTGTGCCAGACCCTGTCTCTCTGAACCTTGGTTTTACCTGCAAAATGAGGATAATACTGAAGATTTGCGATAAACTTTAGGATTTCCTGTCTTCCCAGAAACTCTTCCTTCTTCCCCTGGAAACGGAGTCTGCCTTTCACGGGGTGAATTCATTCATGGCTTATTGAGGTGGGACACGGGTCTCCAGGGAGCTCACCCAAGTTTTCCCAGGGTTTTTCTGGTTAAACAGAACCATCTGTGTTTGCTGGGATTGCCGTGAAGGCTGAGGTGCGTCCTGGTTGCAGGCAGCCGACTTGGCCATGACCTCGGGGTGATGAAGAGAGGGACAGTGGGCCTGGGATGCAGCCTCCACATGGCAGTCCAGGTGACACCTTCCAGCCTCCACCTGGGCAGGAAGCGAAATCTACTGCGGAACCTTTTAGTTCCGTGAGCCAATCAGTGTTCTTTTTAGCTCAAGCTGGTTTGAACTGGGTTTTTTCATCTTGATAGAGTAGCCTCTGAGCGACAGGACTCAATGAGGACCCAGAGAAAGTGCTGAGCACGGAGCCCGGGACAGAGTCAGCCAGGACACGTGACGATGTGATTCGACTCCAGATGGTGGGTCCCCTCTCCTGCCAGGCAGATCCCGGTCTCAGACCCGCTGCCCCTCCCCTCAGCACCCCGAAGGGCGCTCTGCACCCTGGCCAAGGCGGCTGCCCAAGGTCAGACGAAGGTGCAGCTCAGCCTGGGTCCTGGGTCCTGGGTCCACGCGACTTCCACCCCCCTCACATTCTGTTGCACTGTCCTACATCATGAACATTCTTTGGAAGCCTGTTTTTAACGTCTAACAGTCCGGAATGAGGATTGCCCATAAGCTTGTTTGAGCCAGCCTCCCGTTGTTGGACATGTAGGCTGTTTCCCATTTCCCACCTTCTGCCATGAAAGCCTGTGCATCCACGGCATTTTGACTGCCCCCTGGGTTATTTTCCTGGGATGGATTTCTAGAAGTGGAAGGAGCAGGCCATGGACAGTGTCGCCGCTGGCCAGTGAGACACCTGATCTCTTTTTAAACACCCCGTTCCACTGCCCACCGACCTTCAGGGCCCCAAACGTACCCACCGACTTTGTGCTGTGGTAAGCTTTCTGCCCAGTGTTAGAGATGAGTGACAAGGGAACTGAGAATCAGTGAAGGTGTGCCACTTGCCAAGAGCAACAAACATGGCTCGAAAGGTGGAGGCAGGATGTACCCCAGGTCCATCTAACTCGACATCCCATGCTGTTCTCCTGCACTTGGGAGGGGGGTGTCATTTCCTGCTGGGAGTCCCACCTAAAAATAATTCCCCTATGGATGCCGGGACACTTCCTGTGTAACAACATGAGGTATCCCACCAGAAGCACATGGTAAATTATTTTGGATCCTAAATCTGGCAGGTTATAGCATAAGAACATCAGGGTTGGTTGCACTGAGGACCCTTTTTAAGTAAAGCAGAGCTGTACGTAGCTAAGAGGAAAGGTCCCCCCTGGAGAGGCGGCCCTGTGAATGGAATAGCTCCTCATCTGGGGCCTTTGAGCCCCTTGGTCAATAGAGCAGCAGCCTGGGTACTGGTTAGGATTCTCTCCCATGGCACTGTCAGGTCCCCTTCTGGAGGCATTATCAGGGACAAAGCGAGAGAAAATGCTGAATAGGCCAAGTTCATTGAGCTCCCCTCTCAGGTGTTCATGAGTGTTCATCATGCAGCCAAAAGCCCCGCTCTGGTTGGGGGACCTGGAAGTTCTGAAGAAATGGTGAAGGGACATGGGGTGCAAAGTTGGGGGGTTGCCTTTCCTCACCTGCTTCTCCCCTGAAGCAGCTGAGACTCCCAGCCTGTGGCAGGATGTCCTCATGGGCTGCGGCTCGCACAGCCAGTGCCAAGTGGACGCCGGCTGGGGCTCGATGGTGGTGGGTGGCTTCCCAGGCTTACACATCTGTAAAATGGGCACCAGACGCTATTAGCCCCAGCGCTGCCACTCGGGAAGGAAGAGTAGGCGAGGTGTAGGCAGAAAGCCCGGGAGGAGAGGGGCTAACATATCACTGGGAACCTCTCGGCAAGACGGGATTATGGACGATTTTTCTGCACTCCTGTATATTTTTCTATAGTAAGTGCTTTTCAATGAGCATATATCACTTTTATAATAGTAAAGAACATTTATAATGCAGTCAGATTTCCCCTCGCCTCCCGGTCCATTCAGAGCAGGTCCGCGTGCTCAGCAGGCGCAGCAGCAGCAGCGGGTAGCCTGGGGCAGAGCTGAGCCGTGCCCACGACCACCTGGCATCACACACACAGTCCATAGCCAAGCAAGGAGGCCTCCTCGCAGCCTTCCAGACACTGAGGGCATATCTGGGGCATGAAACTACCAAAAGGTTTAGTCACTGATCTCTGGGCTCCCTGACCATGTGCCAACTGTCAGCAGAGATCTCAGGGTAGAGGGCTGGCGGACAGGCATCCCAGCTTGGGCCAGACTCACCACGGCAGGGTGGGGAAGCAGGAGGAACAGGGGCTTGCCCCTTTAGAACCACACATCCCCGGTGCTGTGCTTATAATCACTTCCCTGACACTCCCAGGGTGGCGGTAGTTCTGGACCAACACAAGGACTGTTTCAAAGGTGTGACAGCTGACGAGAAAGCCTTGTGGGGAACGACAGGCTCACCCGAGGGGCAGACACCAGCCAAGAGACCCAGCTCTTCGCCCAGGCTGTTCAGCTCCAAGTCACCGCCTCGGCAGGGCCCCGCCACCCTACCTCACAGAGGCGGAGCGAACCTGTGGATGTGTGTGCCGGTTGGTGAGACCAAAAGTGGATGCCCTGTAGCTCGGGGCACATGCTCAGCTCTAAGGGCCAGGGAAGCAGCAGGGACCCAAGAAGGCTGGTCATCTGGTACCTCTGGTTGCTACCCTTGATGTAGGTGTTCACTGTCACTTGTCTGGTGCAGGGAAGGGGCCACTGCTCCTACACTATGCAAAGCAGAGACTTCATTGCACGTCACCTGCCAGTGCAGGCAGGCGAGAGGCGCGTGGAGGGGCTGCTGTTTCTGTCCACCTTCTGAACCCAAGCTTGCTCTTTGCCTGTTATTCTCAGTGATGCTTTTGTGCCCCTTAGATGGGTGGCTGGGGCAGTGAGTTGCCCAGCTGGGCCTCTCTTCAATCAGGTCTGCCCATCTGCAGCCAGGAAGGAGCACCCACATCCTACCACCAAGCCCCTGTGCCTGATCCCTTCCCTTTGCGGGTGACACTCCACATCCCTGCTCTGACACCCCTGCTCCTCCTCCGTGATCCTCCCTGAGGCCCCAGCTTTTCTGTGCACCACGCCCCCAACACCTCAGCTCCTCTCCCATCCTGACTTGCCTGAGTTTTACTGTTTCGGTCTCTCCTTCCCCATGACCTTGAAGTTCCATCTGTCTTCTCTTAACTCCCACTCTCCAGCCCCGGGCCCTGTTCCTGGCACTGTAAGATCCCTACAGTCTCTGGTTGAAATTGAAATTGCTGATCAATTTCTGAAATTAATCCACCTCCAGCTTTTCTTGGCAGTTGTCTGTAAATTCATTCAAGATGCAGCTGGGAGGGCAGGTGTGCTGCAGAAACCAAGGAACCCAGCTTCCCCCCTTCCTCCGAAAACCCTCCAACTCTGACGCTCCCGGTTTCCTCTGCACGTGTACTGGGCGGAGCAAGCTCCTACACTTGAACAAATATGCAGGTCCTTGTAAACCTCAGTGCTGTAAGCACAATAAATCACTGGAACAAGAGGCACCTCTCCAAGCGAAGAGGATCTGCTTTCACGAGTGCTATCGCAAAGGATGTGCCATCAATAACACCACCCTTCAGAGCTGACGGGGAAATCAAAGGCCTTCTTCTCGGGGACCCTGTTTAGTTGAGGCGGATTCCTGGGATGAGGTCTGTGATGAATGCAGCCTGGGAAGGTTGGGTGGGGCCCCAGTTATGTGGCCTGCGCTGTCCCATCCAGGACAGGCATCCAGGGGGCTGTGAAGACCAGCCCCACCTGAGATCGGAACTGCAGGAGGCAGCCCCAACCTGTCACTCAAAGCACCAGGAACCTGATCTGCTCTCTGCCCCTGATGGAGCCCCCTGGCCCCTGAGGGTGCTCTCTGTCCTTTCCAGCTCAGCAACCCCCTGCCTGGCACACAGTAGGCACTCAGAAAAGGCTGTTGACTTGTGGATCCCGAACTCCTAGTGGTAAACAAGTAACCATAACTTTGGGGTCTGATTCAGTCTCAGGAAAACCGATCTGTCCACAGTTGTCCTTGGTGGAACCACTCATTTCCCCGAGAGTGGATAGCGCTGCTGTCATCACGGACCAGACCTTCCAGGTTGGACCCTTGACATTTGGTCCAAGGGTTCTCAGGCTGGTTACCATCAGCAGTATCAGAGCCGTCTGGTGTGGAGACGTGTGTGGCAGGTCCAGCCCAAACTGGGTACGAGAGCACTCCAGAGACCCAGAGACAGGATCCTCAGAGGGGCAGAGAGGGAGGATACACCCCAGCTCAGCCACTGGCATCCTGGACATTGGTGCCACTTTACTATCAGAATCTCACTTTGTTGACTGTAAAACGGACGCAGCCAACCCTCTGCGTCTCTGACTACAGCGGTCGTCCTGCAGCCCCGGAACCCGCTCCGCAGACTTTATAAAGCAGCCGCCGGCCACAAAGATTATTTTATTTATTCACGTGCAAGCTGGGCTTTGCTCCAGGACAGATTTAAGAATGTCTCATCTGATCATTTTTCTAAATAAAATTAAATCTAGCTGAGTCCACTGACAGATCCTCGGCCTGCGACCTAGCCTGCCGACCGCAGAGCAGACCTGACAGAGCGCCCCAGGTGACACTGGGGCCTCACACACACAGCTGAGGTAGCTGGCCACTCTAACCCCAGGGAAGCACCTCCGGGATGCAGCTAGCCCCCTCTAGTCAGCCCGTGGTATCACCAGCCACCACCCTGAGACCCTGCAGTCCTGATAAGGGACAGACACTGTTCAAGGCCAGTGCTCTCCACAGTCTCCCAGCTCTGAAATTCAGTCAAGTTTCCAGAGTAAGGTCTTCGAGGATAGAGGAAGTCACATTCATTCCCAGATTCTCTAGTCTCTCCTTGCATCTGCCCACTGGCCATTCATGCACACCCAGAGTAGAGGTGGGGAAGATGTCTGATCCCCTGGCCTCCTGGACACCAGGGGCCTTCCTGGGCTCCATCCAGCCTCACGGCCCCATCCAACCTTTCTGTGGAGAGCCTGGGATGACAGGAATCAGAAACCTACCAGGCCTCAAGGGCAGCCTAAGAAACACAGCCCACTTTTGATCCAAATTGTAAAGTGCTCTGGGGACAATCCGCTCACTGAGCAAACCTCTCCCACTTTTCACCCATCCTGGCATGTTCTCTGAGTCCTTGAGAGAGAACCCCGTCCTGGGGCAATTCACACAGGAACTCACTGCACCCTTGACTTCTGCACAGGGATGGGAAGGAAACCTGTTGCAGGGACATCCCCAAGCCTCCTGTCTGACCGGCAAGGCAGCAAGGAGGGGCTGGGGCCTGGCTGTGCACCAGTGTGGGTCAGAGACCAGTGAAGACCCAGAGCTGCCCTGTCCGAGGCTCAGGGAGCCCCAGGCCTGCACCTCTACTCAGCCCACCACTGGCCACTGCAACACCAGGCTGCAGACCCCTGAGTGTGCTGCAGGGGGTCACCAGGACCACTGTTGCTCAGGACCCCCTGACCCTGTTTGGGCAGTGCTCACTCTCTCCCTGACCCCAGCGGGACCACCACCGCCTGCTCGGTGCTGGACCCAGCTCCAAGAGCGGGCAGCTGGCCGCCCCACTCATCCCCACCTTGGAACCCACTTGCCGCCCTCCACACAACCCTGAACAAGTGCCAGCTGAGTGCCGGCCTCCACACCGAGCGACCACAGATTAGCCCAACTGATGCCTGAAAAGAGTCATTCAGGCAACTTTTCAGCAAGCAACCTGACGCTGTCCCGGGAATAGCAGCACCTCCGGGAGGGTCTAGAAATGACAGGCAGCTGCCCTCGCACCCCCCGCCCCATGGGACAGCAGAGTGCCACTGGGACGGTGCGTGCCCCTGCACAGAGGCGGTCCCCTTTCCCAGGAAGTCCAGGGGCTGTCCACCAGCACTGTTAGGGGAATGTCCCTCACCTCCCGCACCCAGAGCCCTGGGTGGCCCTGAAGCATGCCCCACCTGCAGTGAGGACACAGAGAGAGGTAGCAAGAGGCTCTCTGGACCAGGACGCAAAATAGAAATGCAGTCAAGTCACCGGTAGCTTTTCTCAGCATCACGTGCCCAGGCCCCTCCAGCCCCACAAGGCAGGTCCATGGGGAAAGGCCCCGCCCCAGCACAGTGTGTGTGACCTTGGGCAAGTCAGTTAACCTCGAGGAGCCTCAGTTTTCTCACCTGCGGAGTGGGAGCAATAATAGCCTGCCAGCACCACCCTGCTGTGAGGTGAAATGAAAGAATCCCCTTTTCACGCGCTTTCTCGTGATGGGGCACACGGAGAATGTGAGCACCTGTGCCCAAGTGCCCCAAGGAAAGGAACAACACTACTTGTGTGGTGTCTCCTGCCTCTGAGGCTCCCAGCCACCCCAGAGTTGGACAGGTTGCCTTCTCGATCCTGTGCCCCAATCACAGGCAGCAGGATGCGGAGGGCAGCCATGCTGAAGGCCTGACCCTGCAAAGCACAGTCGGGGGCTGGCACAGGCTGAGCCCTGACCCAGAGCTGGGTTCTGCTGTCTCGTCAGGGAAGTCTGGGAGGGGACAGCACCATCTTTAACGAGCTCCCTGTGAGGTTCTGGAGCAGCTGGTCTGCAAGGCTGTGCTCAGACTTCGGGTTCTAGCTGGTCAGAGCAGCGGGCTCTTCCTTATGGGGTCACTAGGTCCGCCCCTTCTCGCCCCTTCCTGCTGCCCACCCACCGCTAGGGCCCTCCCCACCTAATTAGCAGGCAACTCCCGTTCTGCAAGGACTGAATGGGTCCCTTCTGCTCTGGGGCATCCCTCACAGTGTCCCTTTGTAGCTGCCAGCCTCCTGACCAGGCCAAACTGGGTCCTCAGCTGTTTACTCTCAGGGCAGTTTGGACCCCGCCTCCCAGCTCCCAGCTCCTACCTTCACCGCTGCCTTCAGGGCCGAGTGGAGTGGGGTGGCGTGGGGCTGCATTTCCCTCTGGGGAGGCGGCTGGCCGCAGGCGGGCCGATGCCGCAGACACCCCTGGGCTGGCTGTTTGCAGGGGGTGTGTCGATCCAAACAAACACACTTGGAGGTAAGAAGGGCAGCCAGCCAGCCCAGTGAGGGGGAGACAGTCTGACAAATGGACTCCCCAGCCCCCCCTCCCCCCCTGCAGCTGAACACTGCACCCCTCATGGCTCCCCAAGGGTGCAGAGCTCCCCACCTTGAGATAGAGCAACCTACAGAAGGTTCCACAGAGGCAGACATTCCTCCAGACCCAGGCAAGGCTCCTCTCCACCTACAAGAGCCTGTGGCTACCCTCCCCAAAGGCAAACTAGCCCCTCCTCTAGGGGAGGGTGACTCCTCCAGGTGGGCTGGAGCTGAGGACAGAGGTAGGGGGCAGAACAGGAGCCGGGGTGGAAGCTACCTCCAGCACCTCTGGAACAGGCTGGGGCCCTGTTTGCTCTCACAGACCGGGCTGTCTGGGCGCCAGGCTCCGCGGGGGTCAAGCCCCAGCTCTTACCTGAAGGCCGACACCTGTCTGCCCTACCCGGGACTGGGCCTGTCAACGACCAGCTCTGCGGGGCTGCTGTGGGGACCAACGACTGCGGGGAGCGGTCCTGGGAGGTCTGGTTCTACATTTTGGAATATCCTACAAAGAGCACATGTAATCATGATAATGAACTCTTACAAAAGTCCACTGCGCTCCACGCGCGGTCGCAAGGCTCGGGCCGGCCCCCGTGCACCCTGGCCCTCTTGCACAGCCCGCAGCGCGGCCAGCTCTGCGGCGCAGGGACCCCGAGAACGCCCGCCTGCTCCCGGCCCCCTGAGGGCGCACGCGCAGCTCCAGGTCGCCGGGCCCAAAGCTTTGCGGACAGCGCCCCCTGCCGTCCCGAAGAGCCCTGGGCTCTGCGCTCGCGAGTGGGTCTAGCCGAACCGAGACCTGGCGCCGGGTTTCGTGGAGTTGCCCGGCGGTCCTGGATCTTGGAGAGGAGAGACAACTCGCCACAGGCCTGTCGTTCTCCCAGAGCCCGAAGCCCCCCTCCGCAGAAATGGGACTTCCCATTTGCTAAGGACTTCCTTTGGAGGAAATTGAGTCATAAAGGATCTTAAAACCCCAGGCGGGGAATGGGAAGCTCACAAAACCGATGGCTGTTTTCTGGCTGTCTCTGCGTGAAACTTTCCGCAGGGTCCTGAGCCGAGACCCTTCTAAGCGCTCACTGGGCTGCGACGCGCCGCCCCCCTACCCCGCCCCCGACCCGGTGCACACTGGCTGGGCCTCAGGCTCACCGAGGCGGGCCAGGACCCCACCTCCAGAGACCAGCTCCGCCCCTCCAGGGCCACGCGCTAAGGGACGCTGGCTTAATGCAACCCGCTCATTTCACAGACAGGCAGTGACTTGCCTGAGGTCACACAGCCCCTCAGTAGTGGGAAGAGCAAACCCGCAGCTCTGTCAGGGCGACTGCCACCCACCCCCATGCCACACAGTCAGCGGAGCAGGGAGGCTGTCACCAGCTCCCACCCAGCTCTGCCACCACAGGCTCTGTGCACGTGGCAGGCCCCTTCCCCTCTCTGAGTGGAGCAGGAAAGGACTGGCAACAGCCCTGCGTGGTCCTAGGATCCCCAGAGCCAACCCAGGGCCCCTCCCAGGCCACCCCCATGGGTCCTGCATTTTCCTGTGCTCTTGCATGTTTCTATCGAAACTACTCCCCAGAGCCATTACTTCCAGGTCAGTACTAAGTACATGGCTTGGCACTCCGGAGCCACAAGGGCTTTGCGGTGGAAAGGGCGCTGGCGGGTCTTACCAGCATCCTTCCCTGCCTGAGACAGGCTACGCCCCACTGGTGTTGAGGACAGCCACCAAGGCCAGAGGCCCCAGGCCCTCCCCTGCCCGGACGGGGAGCCAACGCCATAAATAGCCTTCCTGAACAGGCTGCTCAGGCCAGGTTCTGCCCACTCCCACTTATCTTCAGCCGCCCTCCGCTCAGCACAAGTACGGTGTTGTCGGTTACAAAAGCCAGTCAGTTAGCTCACGTGTTTCATTAGCGATTTGAGGGACTGGACCAATGTGCAGAAGGAAGAAAAATCTCATCTGCGAGTTAATCAAAAAAAGGCTGAGGAGCTAATAAAACTCCTCTGAGCCATTCACACATGCATGGAATAGTCAAGTAGTGAAATATATTTTAAAGTTTCTCCTAGACAAAGCTGCTTCAGTGTATACTCCATACACTTGTGTATTTGCATGGCTCCTGCTGGCATCTTTAAGAATCCATTCCCCCAGTTAGAACTGAATTGAAGTGCTTTTACACACCTGGAGCCTCTCAGCCATGCTCAAGGGAAATGGAGCAGTCCCCCAGCCCCCGAGCCCTGACCGGTCACCATAACCTACGGTACTTTGGCTTTTCGGGCACCACACCACCAAGCAAAAGGTTGCAGGTGTGCTTCCCGGGTTGCGGGCCCGTGCAAGGGGCAGCTGATCGATGCTTCTCCCTCACATCGATGTTTCTCTCCTTCTCTTGTCTCCCTCCCTTCCCTTCTTTCTAAAAATAGTCTCTTTTAAAAAATCACCCAAAATACCCCATTCGGGCAAAAAAAGTTGAACGCCAACTCATGTAAGGATACTTCAATAAAAATGATACGGTATTCCCCCTTACTCACAGGAAATACATTCCAAGACCCCCAGTGGATGCCTGAGACTGAAGATAGTACACCAAACCCTGTATATACTGTTTCTCCTATGTATACACGAGCTTAATTTGTAACTTAGACACAGGAAGGTGTTGATAACAATGACTGATAAAACAGAATGGTGACGATATGCTGCAACAGACGTGAATATGATTGCGCATCGCAGGGCACAGGCTCAGGGCCTCTGGCACAGCACACAGCCGTCAATGGGACACATTCTCCGTCCACACGCCCCATCCACAGCTTCAGTGCCTTCCATCCTAACTGAGCCCTCACCATGCGCTGTGTGGCCCTAACTTGTGCAGTCCGAGGTACAGTGGCGAAACTAACAGAAATCCTTTGCCTCCTTCACCATTTCCGACAGATGTGTCCTTACCGTGGATCTTACAAACCGAGCATTTTTCTATCTTTTCTCATCACATGGAGAACCTTCACCTCCTCACTTAACGGACGCACTTCGCAGCTTCTCCGTGGTATATCCTACTCGCCAGCATCACTCCTCCTGCGCTTTGAGGCCACTAAGTGAAGTAAGGCGACTTGCACACAAGCACTGATCCCACAGCAGCCTAAGTGACGTGGGGAGGGCAGAGCATTGGGGACGCTGGTCGGCAAGACGGTGCACATCCAGGACGGGACAAAGCGAGGCCACAAGAGACTTCCTCATGCTCCTCAGAGCGGCACACAATTGAAAACCTAGGAATAGCTTATTTCTGGACCCTTCATTTGATACTTTTGGGCCAGGGCTGACCCACGGATAAGAAATCACAGGTGACCGAGACTGCAGAGCACAAAACGGCAAATGAGCAGACACCGCTGTGGTAGAACACACAGAAAAGGCATCGTTCTGAAAGGGGAGAGGGAGCGCTGAGAGGCTTTTTACAGTTTCTGTGTTTGTAGAGATTACCAATGAAACTGAAATGCTCTTAGAACACAAAACTAAAGCAGGCAAAGAACATCCTCAGTGAGCCAAAAAATGGTAACCAGTAATAATGCACTGACAGCAACGGCACAGTGACCAGAGCAGACATTTTAAATGTAGGCTTTATTTCAAATTTAAAGAACAATTGATTATAAGTATTTTGTGCAAATTATATCAACACTTAGAACACAGCTTAGGAATGCTAAGCAATAATTCTTTTTTTTTTTTTTAAGATTTTATTTTACTTTTAGACAGAGGGGAGGGGAGGGAGAAAGGGAAACATCAACGTGTGGTTGCCTCTCGCACGTCCCCTACTGGGGACCTGGCCCTCAGCCCAGGTGCGTGTCCTGACTGGGAATTGACCCTGCAACACTTTGGTTTGCAGGCCAGCGCTCAATCCACTCAGCCACACCAGCCAGGGCTTAAATAATAATTCTTAATTCAAAATAAGGACACTCCTCCTGGTGAGGGCTAATATTAACTTTATTTCAATATAGTAGTTTATATAGGCTTAACCATTCAATCCTTCCTAAAATTCAATGATTATGATTCAACACCATAAGGATAAACCAGTCTCCTATGTAACTTTTTAAACATAATACATTTGCACCAGCTAGAAAATCATAAAAACGTAAATAGATCATACAGGGCTTGATCGGGAGGCTGCCTATATACAGACAGATGGATGCCTCCCACCTCAGAAAGCTCACAAACACGTTGCATCGAGTGTAGATGCTGTTCTCTTACACAGCAAACTGCACGATGATGAATGTCATGCTACTACGTATAAACTGAAAAATACATATATTTAAAAAAATAAAAGTCTTCAAAGAAACAGGGGAGTGGAATGTGCCTGCGTTAAGAGCAGAAACGCAGAGGCTTCGGTGCGGGACGTCACCGAGCTGCCTGTCCCCAGCCGGCCTCCAGACCCCACGGAAAGCAGCCACCGTCCTCAGAAAGACAGGATGGTCTTGTTGATGATCTCCACGGCCTCCTGAATCTCGTCCTCCCTAATCACCAGTGGGGGGGCAAGCCTGATGATGTCGCCGTGAGTCGGCTTGGCCAGAAGTCCATTGTCTCGAAGGCGCAGGCACACCTTCCAAGCATCGTAGTCTAAAGGGAAACAGTCAGACACGCGTGCTGATCAGAGACAAACATTCCGACACCCCCTCACAGCAGAGTAGGCCTGGCAAGCGGAGTCCCCACTCCTCCCGAGGAAGACAGCTAGGAGCTAGGAGCTAGGAGCTAGGAAGACAAGCGTGCTTTGTTCTAGTCTTAAAAAACAAGTAACTTGTCAGCACGTCAGCAAGTGTGTAACTAGGTTGGAATGGTAAGATCAAACACATGGTTTTTGTTAGCTTTTCATAAAAGAAAAAGCAAAAAAAGAATTACGTGTGAAGGTGGCCGTACTAATCACACGAGGACCCAGTGCAAAAAGAACGTGGGTATGACACGGATGACAAAGTGGCAGAAAATGAGCAATACCCAAAACCCAGCGAACGCTGCACATCCCTAACACGGACCTGCCTCCTGACCTGCGGGACCAGACTCGCGTTGTCAGAGTGCACGGTGCTCAGCCCCGGTGGCACGCTGCAGTCACTCCGCGCCTGGGCCCCCCGACCCACCAAACCAGGATCTTCAGGCTGGAGTAACTTTTATAAAAGCTCCCCAGGTATTTCTGAATGGAGCCCAGGTGGAAATCACTGCTCTAAAAGGAAGGGTTATCATGACAAAATCCCGCAGGGAACCCTTAAGGGTGACAAACGATGTACTAAAACACCCAACAGTTTAATCAGGTGGCCGCCCGGGGTATTTTTGGCATTTTCTTCGCCATTCACAGTATTATCAAAGCTGCTCCGACAGCTCGGCTGGTCAGCCAAGTTTTAGAGTGAGAGAGGGAAAGGGAGCAGAGAGGCGGCGTTTAAGGGAAGTGCTCTATGCAGACTCACTAACAGAAAGTAAGTGTCAGTCTCCAAGTGCCACATGACTAACCTAAGGCAGAATGACAATGTCAGAGAGGAACAAGACCAGGGCAAATTGTTTCGGTGTGCCTTCCTGCAGGAAAGACCTACATTTTTAAGACTATTAGACAAACCAGATGATCCTGGGCCTGAAAGACGGTCAACGGTTGTAGAGGAACCCCATAACCAGACAAAGTGCCAGACGTGTCTGAGGTCTTCCTGTACAAGTGACACCCTGAGAAGATGTCTAGCTCCGTACCTTTGGTGGCTCGGATAACAATGGCGTTCAGCAACCCCTTGCCGCGCACGGCAGTGACAATGTCGGAAGGCAGCTTCATCAGCTCATTTCTCAGGAGAGCACCCATTCTATCTGCATTTTCGGCAAGGTTTTCTTCTTCCAAAACCTACGTTTGGGCAGAGATCACACAAATGTGATGACCGCCTTCTTCGCCTGCACTGTTCTTTGGAGGGAGACATGGAAGGTACGCAAAGCAAGAACCTGACTGAAGGTTCATTCATTTCAATGTTTCAAAGCCCACACCAGTTTAACTTATAACTACACATGTACTAGCTCAGACAGAACCTTGCTACAGTCACAAATCCGTCATAAATCTGCCTTGATGGCAAAATAAGGCTTAAAACTTGTTAAAAGCAACTAATATATTCTTTTCTAAATTTTTTAAAAGATTTTATTTTTAGAGAGACAGGAAGGGAGAAGAATTATCGATGACAGGCGAGAGAAACATGGATCAGTTGCCTCTCGTGCGCCCCCTACTGGGGACCTAGCCTGCAACCCAGGCATGGGCCTGACCAAGAATCAAACCAGTTGACCCTTTGGTTTGCAGGATGACACTCGATCCACTGAGGCACGCCAGCCAGGGCAGATATATTCCTATTAGTTGAATAAATCAATGGACTAAATATAGTTTAATTTTTATAGCTGTAATAGAGTTTCCTTTGTTTTTTTTCCCTTAAAAGGCCATCATTACAGGTTACATTAATTTTGTGCCTTTGGTAGGCACTTAAGTACTAAATCTGAAAGTGTTCAAATATATACTTAGAAAACACCACATGTGCTAAGCTAGATGCCTGACGGGCCAGACCTGGTCACAGAGCCAGAGCCCTGGGCGGGCCACCCAGTGCCTAGAGGACCAAAGCCTCAGGGGACAGCAGATGCCAAATGCCCACGAGGACCCCTGGCTTCCAAGCAGGTTAGATGACTTCTTGAGAAAGCCATGCTCTAAAAATCTTCCCCTGCTGTTCATGTTCTGTAACACTTGGCAACCTGATGGCATTCCTCAGTACACCCCGGGTGCAAATTTCAGTCACTTCAGCACCGCCTGAAGAAGTGCGCGCCGCATGGCTGTGCTGGTCGTACCTCGAGGGCCGCGATGGCCACACGGCAGCCCAGAGGGTTGCCCCCATACGTTGACCCGTGCTCCCCGGGCTTGATGGTCAGCATGATGTCATCGTCAGACAGGACTGCAGACACCTGAAAGACAGAGGTCAGGGCTCACCAAACCACTTCTCAGGCGAGCTGGTCTGACTCTTAGCACAGCAAGAACACAAAGATGCACAGAGCTGAAAGTAAACTGGACGTAAAGCTCCAACCAACAAGAGCTGCACAGCTGCCACCTTCGCTGCCAGGGACAAGCTGGGGATGCCCTAGCGCGTCACCCAAGCACGGCAGGCCCACTTTGTCGGCACCGTGCAGCCGCACTCTGGAACACAATTAACTGCTCAGAGAACGAGGTTCTGCACTGTCTTTCCGAGCCCTCTAACCCAGCACAAACTGTGGGCTCCAGAGCGCACCCAAGAACACAGCTACAACAAAACGTGAGATCTTTCTAATCTCTGCGTGAATCCGTCATGGCTTCAAACAAGGAGTGACGCTGTTTCTGAACAACGTAAAAAAGCAGAGGGTCTACAGAAATACTTTGGGGGTAAAATGCTTCCATCCAAAACAAACATGGCAGCAAATTCCAAGGCAGGTTCAACTTAGTTAAAATTAACTAAGGGGGTCGCCCTATGGAACTCTGATACGTTGTTACCCATCTTCCAGGTGACCTGCAGCCACTAAGTGAAACCGAACTGTAAGAAAAGCATCGTCGTCGCTATCGGCTGATGTGAAAAACAACTTAAGGGTGTACTTCATGAATGTAGGGAATAGAAAGAGAGGTCAGCGTCCAACTCACAGGGTACAAGCCACCAGAAAGCGCCTTTCCAAGAAGGACTATATCAGGTCTGACATTTTCATGGTCGACGGCCAGCCATCTGCCAGTTCGGGCCAGTCCTGTCTGTATTTCATCAGCGATGAACAGAACCTGATGGAGAGCAACACCACAGCGTCAACCGCCAGTTCCGCTTCCAGGGGAAACAGTGACCTTCATTTTACTCCGCCCGTCCCCACACGAGTGTGCCACCTGCCATTCCCTCCGACTTCTGCAAATGCTCTAACCACCCATTTCAGCAGTGCCCTGTGGCAACCCTGTTAGACACGCCAGTGTCCCCGGGTCAGGCCCCTCTGCCCAGAGGCCCGCTCTGCACGGTCCTATAAAGCTGAAAGGCACCAACACCAAGTGAGGGCTTTGTCGGGGCTTCTGAATAGAACTACTCTCTGGAAATAAATTAATTCACTTGTTTACTCCACAAACATTATTAAACATTTGCTTCTTATTAAAGATGTACCAGCTTAGTGGGAAGAGGAGAGAACTTAAATGTTGGAGCTGGGGACAAGGACTTGGGAGGGATCAGAACAGGCTAGAGCCCTAGAAAGGGCTGACGCTCCAAGAACGAGGTCTCCCCCTAGTGGAGACGCCCGGTAATCTTGGCGTGCGCCCTATCAGCCCAGCCCTGAGAGAGGCAGGCGGCTGGAGAACAGGGGCTGCGGACGGACCGACGGACCGACGGACCGACCGACCGACCGACCGACCGACCGACCGACCTGGTGCTGCGTGCAGAGCTCCCGCACGCCCATCAGGTAGCCTGGCTGCGGAACAATAACACCCGCTTCGCCCTGAATCGGCTCTACCATGAACCCAGCGACGTTTGGATCCTGAAGAGCACGCTACAAAAAAAAAGTGAGTACATTTCAGTCACTTCCTTTCTAACCAGTTTGGAAATCTGAAGTCACACAGTGCACATGTATAATTTCCTGTTAAGAATAAATATAACATTTCTAACTGGCATTCAATTACCAAAAACTCTAAACACTTCAGCTTTAACTTACTCTATCCTACATTTTCTAACATATAGGAAAGTACACTGGAACCAAAAATTCAAGAAAATGGCCTTTTTAAAAGCCATTTTAAGTGAATCTTTTTATTTTTACAAGTGCTCCACTCATAATTTTCAAAAGCTAGCTGCAAACTCAGTAATTTATCTAGTAATTATACAGATACTCTCCAAGTTAATACTTATACAGAATATAAATCTAACGTGTTGGTAAGTTGTCAGGGCTAGTTCACAGAACTCACTTCCCACGCTGGAAACTGACTGTCCCAGAAACCAGTCTGAAATCTTGGCCTAACTTAAAGAAGATAGGTTCTCATTAGTCACATCTATGCTCAGCTCATACATTCTACTACTTTAATTCCCATTTACTATGAGCTAAAAGCATGCAATGCTGGCGACGCACCTCAAGAGCTGGCAGGTCATTATAGGGAATAATTTCAAAACCTGGCATAAATGGCCCAAAACCATCGTAACTGCTGGGGTCTGTGGAACTGGAGATAGCAGACATGGTTCTACCCCAGAAGTTTCCAGCTAGAAAGGAGAAATACACAGTGATTATGTCAAACAAACACCCAAATTTAAAAAGCACAGTCCCCCAAAAATACCTTAGCAAAGTCTGAGTTTTGAAAAAACCAAGGTTTTGCCCCAACTGATGGGGCTCAGTGAATTGAGTGCCGGCCTGCGAACCAAAGGGGTCGCTGGTTCGATTCCCAGTCAGGGCACCTGCCTGGGTTGCAGGCCAGGTCCCCCACAGGGGGCACGTGAGAGGCAACTACACATGGATGTTTCTCTCCCTCTCCTCCTCTCTCTAAAAATAAATAAATAAAATCTTTACAAAAGAAAAGGAAAACCAAGGGTTGGCCTTAAAGAGCTTCCAGTGAGTGGGCTTCCCTTGGCTACAGCAAAGTCTGGTATCAAACGCCACGGGTCGCCAGACCACCACGGTCTGGCTGGCCTAGCAACCACTACTTTCGGCGCTAACCCACCAGACTCCCAACCCTAGCGCAGAGCCCCGAGGACAGACAGGCGCCTCTCCTCTCACTGACCCAAACCCTTAGGCACCGAAGCACTCAACACCTGTTTTTCTAGACAGGGCACCTGTGGACGGGATGTGAGAGAGAACATCCTTCACAGAGAATTAGCAATTTTCCTTTTAAAACCCCACTGCTCTGGCTGCCTAGTCTACAGAATGAATTTTGCATTTCATTTGGAGAAAACGCCCTCAGGCAATCCAAACACTTTCAATTCCGCCTTCCTTGGTATGTAATCGCTCATGTACTCAGTGACAGGCATCTATCTGCCTTTGCACAGAAACATTTTTACCCCTTGACGCACTTCATCAATAACTGTGATTGAGGACCCGCTCTGTGAGGGCTCTGTGCTGGGTGTTGGAGACGGAAAGACAGAAGGGTGACCGGGATTGGCAGGCTGCCCAGGAGAAACACCGTCACATAAAGCAAATGTATGCGGTCATTTCAATGGGGTTAAATTCAAGGAAGGAAGAAAAACAACGTTGAATAAGAGAGACTTGCAGGTTGTCCTCCTTTTTTTTAAAATATCTTCCCACCGCCGACTCACATAACCCACAACCGAATCACTGTACTTTGGTCCATAGCACCTCTAAACAGCACTCTTGCGAGGCCTCTCACCTACAGGCAACCCCCACTTCACCTGCCCACAAGGGGCAGCGTCCTGACTCTGACCAGGCCTGTTTACAGAAGATGCATGCGTGGGACGGGAGCCTATTTGCTCTCCCCCGTCCTTGCCCGGCAGTGTTAAGGGCCTGACAGCTCGGGGCAGCCTCCCGTCTCTGGGTGGAAACACCTTTGCTAATATGAGACCAGATACGGTCAGTAAGAACAAAAATCACCGGAAATGCCATCTTTGTTTGGAAGAGACAATTCTGTTGTCCTACAGCCAAGGCACAGGGCTCCTGGCAGGTCACAGAGCTGTGCAAAGACCCCTCCTCCTTCCGCAGTAATCTGTCACCCCAAACACCGAGTGTGGCTGGCCACCAGCTGAACTCTGGACTCATACTACGTTCTGGGATTTGTAACTTAGCTGCTGTATGTGCTCACAAGGCAAAGTATCTCATGACTAACTATTACAAGAGTGAATTTTGACCATGTGCAGTGATAAGTTTAGAAATTAAAATCAAAGCTTTCACCCTTTCGGTC
>VMDR010002121.1:36250-100256 GCA_007922815.1 Macrotus californicus
CCCGCTGTACGAGGTGCCGCGCCGAAAACGCGCACATAGCACATGGTCAGTCCTCCTTTGTGTGAAGACTTTCCTAACCTTATATAAGATCTATGCTTAATAAAACAATGCTTTTTTCCAAGTGTTGTTTGTAACTTTAATATTAAGAGATAGTTATATAAAATTCTATCAATTATATAAGTAAAATTTATAAAAATTACATACAGATGGATGCCGGATATATCCAGCGCTTGTCCACACAGGTCATCAGATGGGCGCCGGATATATCCGGCACCCATACCGAAAGGGTTAAAAAATGTCACTGTCGGTTACACATCGTTATGAAGATGCCCAAAGTCAGCCTGTAGCATCAGAAGTAACGGTTCCGTCTCCCCAACCAGTGTTTAAGTCACTCCTCCCAGCCCTTCCGAGACGTACACCCAGGGCGGCTCCAGCCCCCTCTCCCCACTACTTGCAGGGACCTGATATAACAGCACATCAAATGCTCAGACTCAAACTTCACATCATACTTAGGAGATGGCCCCACTGTAACAAAACCAGGCTCAACAACCTATTAAAAACACTCTACCATTAGACCATCTAAGTAACGGAAATCTGCTGGGAAAACAGCAGATAAGCAGATGAGAAATACATCGTAAAGTCATTCATTTTAGAGAGAGAGGAGTAGGAAGTTATTTAAAAAAGAAAAATCTCATATATGAATATTTAGGAATAAACCTAAAAAAAGAAACTCCCCATTTTTATGAAACATTCGACAATATATCATGCATGAAGCAAACACACGGGAAGTATTTCATCAGTAAATTAAAATGGTAAATAACACTGTGTTTAAGGCACAGAATGTCAAATTTCACACACCTGCAAAAATAATCTTTGCTTTGTACTTCGGAATACCCTTAACGGTGTACCCCCACCTCCGAGCAAGTTTGCATGCTGTCTCTCCAGCCTCCACTCCTGTCGGGAGAGAAAATGTCTCGGTTTTTGACCGTGTTTTAAATTACCAGAAAATAAAAAAGGTACTTCCTTGGCTAACAAAAGAAAATGAAGCGTCTTACCCGTGTTCATCGGGAGAACTTTGTGGTAATTGAAGAGTTTCGTCACGTACTCTCCATATTCACCGAGGATGGTGTTGTAGAAAGCCCTGGACGTCAAGGTCAGCTTGTCGGCTTGGCTCTTCAGAGCGTCCACAATCTTCGGGTGGCAGTGCCCCTGGTTGACGGCGCTATAAGCACTCAGGAAGTCAAAATATTTCCTGCCTTCCACATCCCACACATAAATACCTAAAACACATAAGGAAAAATAACTGCAGAAAATGACAAAATCCAGAATACATTGAAAAATAATTTCAGGAAACCACAAAATCACATAAAGTTCAAAAAGTGAGACTGCTAGCGCCGTGGTTAAGGCATGTTTTCGTTCAAGCAAAATAAACTCTGGTTTATCTGTCCTGCTTCAAATCGACATTTAACAGGAACAGCATAACGTAAAAGAGTTAGAACTTAAAGGGAGGGGCTACACGTAACATAAAAACCATGATCAGTTAACTGTAACAACCGACAGAACAGGAAAGAACGTTTCTAAGTCGGTGTCTATTTTATAAGGATCTAGTACCCAGCACTCCCACAGGGCAACTAAAAGGCACACAACCCAACTACAAACGGGCCAAGAACCCAAGTGGGCGTTTCCCCAAAGAATGAACAACAATGTACGGATGGCCAACGAGCCCGTAAGATGCTCAATCTCGCGAGTCCAGGGAGAAATGAAAATCAAAATCACAACGGCATTTCACACCCAGTCCGATGACGTACAATTTAGAAAAGAAAGCAGGACAAATGTTGGCAAGGTCATAGAGAAACTGGAACTCCCTTATTGCAAGTGGGAGTACAGGATGGTGCGGCAGCTATGGAAATAGTTTGGCAGAAGAAAATTCTCTGTAGTACTGTTGCAACTTTTTCTCTTTGTCTAAAATTGTGCCAAGATGGAGGTTAAAGGGGAAAATGATAGCGGCATCACAGTGCTTCACGTACATGTTGCATCCCGCACGACAAACATGAACTGAGGTCGCCTTCGCCCTCCCCACGGCCCCTAACACAGCCAGCACTCCAGACACTCAACAGATGTTGAATTACTGCATTGCAACATAGGAATTAAAGGCCTCTGGAAAAATGTATACTGAGAAAATAACCAGGTTGGCCAAAAAGTTCATTTGGTTTCCTTCCGTAAGATGGCTCCTGCAGCACTTAGTTGTCTTTAACTTCATTTGAAACAATTTTGGTAGACTGCGTGTGACAGCTGTCGTATCAGCGTGCACTTAAAAAAAAAACGTCAAAATTGGTCAATTTCTGTGTAGCCATTTTAATATTAAAGATGGAATAAAACACACAATATTTTCAGCATATTATGCTTTACTTTTTCAAGAAAGGCACAAACACAACTGAAACGCACAAAAAGATTTGTGCAGTGTGTGGAGAAGGTGCTGTGACTGACCGAACGTGTCAGAAGTGCTTTGCGAAGTTTCGTGCTGGCGATTCCTCGCTGGACGATGCTCCACGGTCGGGCGGACCCGCTGAACTGGACAGCGGTCAGGTCAAAACGTGAATTGAGAACAATCAATGTTCTGCCACATGGGGACAGCCGACACACTAAAAGTATCCAAATCAACACTTACCGGTGAAAAGGAAAAATGTGTCTTTCATTTTAAGGAAAAGCCATACGGACTTTCATGGCCAACCCAATATAAAAGCAACTTTTATAAAAGGTTTTGAAGCCAAAAAGGAGGGATTCTGGATAACTTGAAATGTACCTTTCCCTCTCTCCAGGGCCACAGGTAAGGAATGGTAGTTGTGTGCGCCGTACTTAGATTCCCGTTCAAACACACAATCAGAAGATGGAGGAGGGCCTTGGACTGTTTTTTTAGTCGCAACCGATGTAACAGAAACCGCTGATGAGTGAACTCCCCGACGAAGCACAGCGACGGTCTGGAAGTGGGCCAGTTTGGAAAACATGGTGTCCTTCAAGCAGGAATGTCACGGACCTGTCTAAAGGAAAGAGAAGGCATCGAGATAGAGTCGGTGTGTATGGACTCACTAAATTACCACTGAGCATTTGCCACGGTCTGCCAAGAAATCAAGAACATGAGAACTGAAACCTTCGGGAAGCCTGAAGACAAACAAGGGGAACAAGTACATAAATATATACGGTATAGCTTGTCAAGTGCTACAAGGGCATAGGCACCGTGTCCCGGGCTATAGTCCAAGAAAATGAGGAAAATGACAAAATAAAGTGAGTGGGGGGTGAGGAGGTCAGAGGCTTCTACTTCTCAGGTGCACCCCTCTGCACCACCTGATGATTTTGTCCTAAATACATACACACACTTTTTTTTAAAGTTGTCAGTGCTGAGAGCACATCAAGGACAATGAATTCACTCTGGGGGGTCAGGCAAGGCCGAGCCACAGCCGGATTAGAGGTTGGTGCCTGATCTTGCAGATGAGCAGCTATTCAAAGGTACTTACATATGGGGGCGGGGGGGGGGGCGGTACTTACACTCGATGAGCTGCCAAGTTAGCAAAACTTAATGCTGCAGCTTGGCTCGCCCCTCTGACGCACACGCAGTAAATCCAGCGTGTTGGGGAATTAGCAAGTACCCGACGCGATCCAGCACACGGCTGCCACACTCACCAGCTACCCTTCCTTCCCACGGTTCAGATGGGAAGACGGACGGTTGGCCTGAGATCCAGGGACGGTCTTCAGGGTCCAGTAACTCCTGAAATAAAATGCAGCACCGCATGCACGACTGAGGAGAAGGGCCCTCAGATTCTGTCTCAGAGAAGGACGCGGCAGCAATAAAAGCAGTTACATAAGAAGCGTCAGACTGGAGACGGCTGCCGGCAAAAACATCTAGCACCGTGCACAGAACTTCCCCAAAGACTACTGCTCAGTCTAAAACATGGATTTTAACTTTATTTCCTGGGCTCTTTACGCTCTACTCAGTAACAATTAATGCTCTATTTGACTACTTAAAAATCAAGCACATTAATTTTTGCTTTCACCAAATTAGTAATAAAAGACAGCACTTCTCAGTGGCACTCTAAACTACTTTCTGGAAAGAATCAGAGTCATAAGAAACGCCTTAAGAAGGGTTTGTATTCTCAGACCAGTTACTTCGATTTCTCCGTTGGTAAAATGAGGTTGAGCCCCTCAGGTCATCCCTAAGGACTAAGCCAGATAATGTTAAAGCACCAAACCTCGCAGAATTAGCCCATTTCTGCAGTATAACAGTGCTACAGTTTCTTTTTTAAACTAGGGAATTTTTCTTTAAAAAAGGCCTGGCTGGTGTGGCTCAGTGGATTGAGCGCTGGTCTGCGAGTCAAGGGGTCACCAGTTTGATTCCCTGGCTAAGGCACAGGCCTGGGTTGCGGGCCAGGTCCCCAGTAGAGGACACGCAAGATGTTTCTCTTTCCCTCTCTAAAAATAAAAATTAAAAAATTTTTAAAAATCAGTAAAATTTTTCTGTTGATTAAAAAAAACCCTCCTGAAGACTCCCAGGTAACCGTGTCCAAACTTTTGCCACAGGTCTTAACACTTCAGGACATTTGTCTTCATGCCTGTCCCCCTATTAGAATCCTATGAGGCTCTTTTTTTTTTAAATGTACTTCTAGAGGGCGGGGGCGGGGGGGGGGGTGAGGGAGAAAGAAAAAGAGACTTTAATGTGTGATACATCGATTGGCTGCCTCTCACATGCCCACAACTGAGGACCTGGCCCACAACCCAGGCATGTGTCCTGGCTGGGAATCAAACCGATAACATTTTGGTTCACAGGCTGGACTCAATCTGCTGAGCCACACCAGCCAGGGTGCTACTAAGCTCCCTAAAAGAACAATAGCTATGTCTTAAAATTTACTTTGCATCCAGAACCTAGCCCGGGTTTGGGATCCTGTTGGCAAACTTGGATGCAGGACTCCAGAAAGGAGTCAGGTCAGTGACAGGGGTGAGGAGGGCCCTCAGGAGACACCAACTGCCCTGTGTGGGTGGCTCAGGTGGTTGGAGCGTTGTCCCAAAGATCAAGGGGGTCACAGGTTCGATTCCCGGTCAGGGCACAGGCCTGGGTTGCCGGAACCATCCCAGGTCCGGGCACTTACAAAGCAGCCGATTGATGTATGTCTCTCACCATCTCTCTCATCAGATGTTCTTTCTTTCTTTCTTTCTTTCTTTCTTTCTCTCTCTCTCTCCCCCCAGCACCCCCCCACCTCTCTCTAAGGTCAGTAAACATGTCCTCTGGTGAGGATTTAAAAAAAGAGACAGAGACAGAAAAACACCAGCCGTCCCTAACCAAGTTGTATCTAGCTCTAAAAGAACAGTAGATACAAAGTAACTACTCTTTCTATCCAGAGTTCACTTCACTAGATTTAATGACCTTCATGAGTCAAGATCAAGTGTACCAGTGTGAACATTCTAGGCTGTCATCATGCATTTAACCAAAGCCCACACTCGGGTCCTAGAGGAAAGAAAGAAATTTCTATTGACAGCAAAAATTTTAACATCAAGTGTTTTCAGTAATCCACATAATTAACAAAGTCCTTCCTCAAGCTACTATTTACTCCCTTCCCAGCTAACCGGTCCTACTTACATTAGATCATACCTAAAATAGAATTTCCATAAAAGGCTGCATTTTGAAGAGTTCATTTAGCAAACACTATGAAATACTGTTTTTTAAATTCACTCAAAGAAAAATCAGAATAAACTCATCAAAAGAACACTAAAAATATTCCACTTAAGTAAATTTGGTTTTACTATAGTTGTCAAATATTTACTTTTCTTGGGGTAACCATTTACAACAAATACAGTCTTTTTAAAAGTCCTGTCAACAAGTTTTTTTTTTTTGGTTATCTTTTGTTTATGTAACCTGGCTAAAATTCAACTGAAGTGTGTCACGGGCAAACACCTTGGGCACTACGATGGGAAAAGAACAGGCCCACTCCACAGCGCCTGCCACTCGTCTCCAAATACTAGCCCGCTCGTCAGGATTTTAAAATGTATGAGATTTAGCCCATCCTCAAAAACTTGGGCAAAGCCATAAAACATGCACATGAGTAACTGTGATAAAGGCAGAGTATAAGGGGAAACACAACTAAGCCTCTCTGAGAGGGAAAACATGCCTTTTAAGAATTTCTACTATGTAGCCCTGGCTGGTGTGGCTCAGTGGATTGAGCGCCGGCCTGTGAACCGAAGGGTTGCAGGTTTGATTCCCAGTCAGGGCACATGCCTGGGTAGCAGGCCAGGTCCCCAGTAGGGGGCAAAAGAGAGGCAACCACACACTGATGCTTCTTTGTTTCTTTCCCCTCTCTCTCCCTCCCTTTCCCTCTCTCTAAAACTAAAATAAATAATAAAATCTTTTTTTAAAAAATAGAATTTTTACTATGTAAAGATTAATGGGTTTTGGCGAGGAAGGATGCAAAATTAATTTCAAACACCACGAAAAATTGGAAACCCAAAACGATACACTTTTTTTATTTAAGTCTTGTTTTTGTCAAAAAAAATTCTTCTTGCCCTGGCTGGTGTGGCTCAGTGGAATGAGCGTCAGACTGCAAAGCAAAGGATTGCAGGTTGGATTCCCAGTCAGGGCAGGTGCCTGGGTCCCAGGCCAGGTCCCTGGGCCGGAGTGGGGAGGGTTGTGCAAGAGGCAACCACACACTCGTGTTTCTCTCCCTCTCTTTCTCCCTTCTTTCCCCTCTAAAATAAGTAAAATCTTTAAAAAAAAAATTCTTCTGGCATGCTTGTATCTCTTTCAGAGTCAGGAACTAGATTCTCTGAAGAAACCAGAATACTCTAATGAAAGGAGTCTTTCATTCCTTTCCTGTTTATTTCAAATGAACTAAGGAATTTGGACCACACACCTAAGAACAGCTCCAGGCTCCCACTGCGTGAACTAGTTTGCCTAGAGAAACTCATAAACCCCGAGAAACTGGGGATTAGTAATTTCTTCAAGTAAAGCCACTCCATTGCCGAGTCACTCCTCCTTAAACCCCCTAACTTATCAAACAGGTAAAACTGAACCCTAAGAAGGTAAGAGAGCCCTGGCCAGTGCGAGTGCGGCTCAGTGGAGTGAGCTCTGGCCTGTGGACTGGAAGGTCGCTAGTTCGATTCCCAGCCAGGCAGGTGCCTGGATTTCAGGCCAGGTCCCCAGTAGGGGGCGCACGAGACACAACCACACGTTGATGTCTCTCTTCCTCTTTCTCCCTCCCTTCTCCTCCAAAAATATTAAAAAAAAAAAAAAAAAAACCGGTAAGAGATATAGCAAGTGACAAAGGGAGGAGGAGAAGGCAGGTCACTGAGAACGGTGCCCCATCGAAGTCAGCTGGAGAGTGCCGTCGCTCAGCACCGACGGAGAAGGAACCCTAAGAATGCCGGCGTCAGGCTGAAAGCCCTGTTGGCCCCACCCCTCGACACCATCTAATTAACCTGCACGTTACTTACTAAGGGAGCCTCTACTTCCTTCATTTTTTATTCGGACAAAGGCTGGAGGAAGAAAGAGGAAGAGAGGGGGAGGGGAGTGAGGAGCAGTTTGGCCACAGGGCCCACAGGCTGCGCGGGAGGTCTCCGTCGGCGCCCCCGCCCCGAAACAAAAGCCACCGCCTACTGGGCAGCTCCGTCGTCTGCAGAATGCGCCCTCCAGGCCGACCTCGGGAACGCAGGCCCGCGGCGTCCGGAGCCCCCGCCCCAAGCACCGGGGCCCAAACGCCTTCTTCCCCGAAACCCGGTGGCGCTAGTGTGGCGCGGAGCCAAGACGCAGACACCTAAGGGAACGTGGGACCCGCGGGCGGGGGACGCAGAGGGGTCGGGCCGGCTGCGCCCGCTCTGGAAGGCGAAGATGCCACATCCACAGACTCTGCCTCCAGCTTCCCGCCCTCGCCCGCGGCTCCTGCGCCCAGCGATGCAGTCCCCCGCCGCGGAGGCGGAGCCTGCCCTCCGGCTGAGGCCCAGCGCGCCCCTCAGGACGCTCCCTCGGAACGCGGCCCAGAGCCCCCGCGTCCCTCCGCCTGGCCCGCCGCCTCGCAGGGCACCCGTGCCCCCTCCCGAGCCCCGCCCTGCCACACCCACGCGGATACCTGGCAGCACCTCTGAAACCCGCCCGGGATTCGCGGCTGGGACCGAACTGCAGCGGAGAGGGCGCCGCGTCACAGAGCTTAAAGTGAGGCTCCCGCCCCGCCCCCAAGACGCCCTCGCCGCCCATTGGCTGATGTTGAGGGCTGGGCCCCCTCGCCCCGCCCGCCCCGCCCACCCCGCCAGCGCGGCCAGGCGCAGACGCGCGCGCTCTAGATCCTGCCAGGAACTGCGGGTTCGAGCTATGCTCTCGCATCCTGGGCCTGGCTGCCCTGGGCCGCTTCCGGGGCCTTGCGCCTGGTCACCCGCCGGGCCGGTGCCTTTCCCTCTGTTTCTCACTGCCCGCCCTTTACCGATGGGAAAACGAGGCGCGAGGGAGTGAAACAGCGTTTGGACCTCCTCGGGCTCGCGGCGTTGCCTCAGCCCCCGCGTCGGGCGGGGCCGCGGGCTCGGCCCCCCCCCCCCCCCCCCCCCCCCGCGGCCGTGCCACCCCCTGGTAGCGCAGAGCCTCACCTGGGGCGCTGACGTCAGCCCCACACCGGACGGGGCGCATGCCCCCTTGACCTTGAACCCTGGTGTCCTGCGGCGCCGTGGCGCTTCCGAACTCCCCCAGAAGCCCTCGCGGCAGCTGGGAAACGCCGCCACCTCCTCGTCGCTGCCGGCAGGGACTGGAATGACTGCAATACGCTCTCTCCGCCCCGCTGTAACACTCAGGACTCAGTGGAAGAGTCTAGGACCATCTCATGTTAAAATCGGAAGCGGCTTGGACATCATTTAGTCTCCACTAGTTTGTTAGGTATTGGGTAACAGACAGAGAGAGGGCAAGCGACTTGTCCAGGGTCAGCCCAAAGGTGCAGGACAGCCCAGCCCTGTGCCCCACCACACTTTTCAGGGCAGTCGCAGACAGCTACAGGGACAGAGGACTGAACTCAGTACCATGTTCCTTTAGACCCACGTGATCAGTCAGCGTCCCAGCCAGAACAGATGGAATGCTCCAAAGTGTAAATCTGAGGTCTGCTTGTGAAAGAAGTCATTTAAGCCAGGACAGGTAAACCACAAGGAGTGAAGAAGTTCATAACCTGGGGCCAGTGCACCAGGGGGCCATTGTCAACCCTAGGTCTAAAGGGAAAAGTTTCCAAAACCCACACCTGCCCGGGCCAGTCATAAGTGTCCCCTCAGGAATGGAGCTGGGCTGACGAAGATTCCAACCTCTCTTCTGCCAGGGTTTCCCATGGGCTGAGCCCATTAGGAAGCCAGAGACCTAGGGTGGCAGCCCTTTAAGGCCTGCAGATCAGCCTCCTGGGACACAGACAGGGTAGGGAAGCTCAGAGAGTAGACGGAGTAGGAGGCAAATGGAAGACATTCGACGTCTGTCATCAGGCAAGCAGAAAGTAAAGTCACAACTACACGGTAGGGGTTGGAAAACACCATAGGCACAGAGGCAGAGCCATCAACAGCAGAGCCCAGGTTTGCAGATGTCTAGAACAAGACTCCAAAAGGGATTCAGTCCTCCTGGGCTCCATCACCCTAGACCAAGGTCAATTTCTCCAACAGTTACAGCCGGCAGCAGTCTCAGGCGCTCAGGAACAGCAGGCCTTTTTTTTCTCTCTCAGTCCACTACCCTGCATACAGAGTGATTGACTTCTTGGAAGTTAGCTGGTTCTGCCCAAGGGGACAGAGAGTAATCATTTCCCCAAGTTCCTATTCTACGAACCTGGGCACGTGTGTAAGCCAAGCCCAGCTCTTGGAATGATGACAAAGCACAGCGATCCCAGGTTATGCCTTCACAAGTGGGAGTGGGTACTTCTGAGTTCATAGTGGTGGCCTGACATCCAAGGTGTGAGCGGCACCATACACTGGAATGCTTTGGGACTCACAGACAAGGTACTCTTTCACAAAACTACTTTCACAGGCAAGAAAGTGCTGAGAATGTCTGGGTTTTATCTCTTCTCCCTTATCAGAAAAATGCAATAGGTACAGAGAGCCTGATGATATTTTATAGTTTCTCTACGAGCGGTTGTTTTTTCCGCTTAACGTGACCTTGGAGAAGTAGACATGAAAGCAGCTTGTTGTCAACCATGACATAGAACTGCTTCATTGGCATATATTTATGTGTACAGTCTGGAAACATGTAAGGACAGAACATACATTACCAAGACTTTTGAGCCTCTACAGCTATTCATAGATTCCAGTAATTAACTCTACGGGAACCATAACACTGAAAGATAGAAAGACCGATCCTATAGCAGATATCCAACACCTAAATTAATTTCATCAGTTCATTCAACACATGTCCCTTGAGTGTCCATGTGCCTGATGCCGCAGAGGGTTTCGCACCAGGTTTCACGAGCACGTGGGGCTCCTCAGTGAGGACGGAGAAGTTGAGGAAATGCTCCTTCGACGGGTGTGAACTGCGATCTTGCAACGTTGACCGTCTGAAAAAGCTGCCACTGTATTTCAAAGGAAAGAATTTCTTAATTTTCTTATACAAGCAACTCTCAATTACTCTGGGATCAGGAAAACAGTTTATGGATTATGCAGGCCTCTTGCTTTTGACTGCTTCCTCGTCGCCCAACTTGTTACTTGTTATTAGTACGGCCTGCATATGCTTGTGCTTGAATTGATTAAAAAGGAAAATCCAAGCTGACAGCCAAAGAGGAAGCCTGGCAATGAGACTTAGCTAGTCGGTGTTGGGTGATTTTTACCCAGCACGAGAAAATACTTCCCCCCAGGTGGCATTCTCTGTAAAAAGACGTCTCCCAACAAAAGACTTGGCACCGTACAAACTCCTGCTTCCTGCCGCTACCGCACTGGGGTGGGGCGGGCATTTACGTCTGGAGGAGAGTAAACCTCCTGAAGTCCAGAATGGCAGGGAGCTGGCAGGAGCAAGTTAAGCAAAGGAGTGAGGAGAGTTGCAGAGGGGTAGCTGTTGAGTTCTGAACTCAAGTGTGAATGGGGGACCGTAGGCAGATTCCGAAATTTTGCAGGCAAGTATTGGTTCTGATTGGAGGGTACGCCTGCCAGGAGTACTTATTTATCTTCTCTCCCCTGGAGCTGAACTCTACCTAAGAACTCCAGGTGCAGCTGCTGGTCTTCCTTCCCCACCTGACATGCTCCCTGATGCCCTGGACTGCTTAGCTCTACTGGGCCACTTGTCACGGCACTGCCCACAGTCACCTCTAGCTCTGTCTATATGTATCTTATTCTTCCCAACCAGGCTCTCAGTTCTTGAAGGCCGAGCCTCTCTTGCAGGATTATTACAGCCTCCCAGAACCCATCCACATGTTGCCTTTAATAGGAATTATTCTTCCACACTTGTCAGTAGTTATCTTTGTTCCCGTGGGTGGGAATTAGAAGCAGAGCAAGGGGCCCAGTGTGAGAGGATGATCCTGGGTTTCCCAAACCCCAGGTAGCCCCAAACCCTCCCCGCTCCTGGAATAGTAACAGCCATTCAAGTTAGAACACCCTAGGAGCTTGGTTGAAAGAAAGGAGCATGCTTCATTGTTGTCTTTGCTACTTCTCTTAAGTGCCAAAGGAATGTCACCTGGGCAGGATGAGTTTACAAAGTTGTGTGCTTGAGAGAAGGGGTGGACCAATTCCCATCGAGGGGCAGGAGATCTGGAATAGAGCTGGGTCCAGGTGGGGAGCCTCTGAGAGGGTCTCAGGGGCAGTGACTCCAGATGGAAGACACCGTACCTGGAAGGCTGAGTGGAGAGAGAACAGAAAATACCAGAAGAGGGACGGAGGCAATCCAGGCCTATCTGGCTCACACAGCCAGAGGCGAAGTCTACTGAAATCATCTCAACAGCACGTTTAGAAAGACACGAGGCTCGGGGAGCTGAGAAGTCAGCTGATTCTTGATATTGAAACATCATAAATGCGTTATTTTGAATATATGAACTGGAGATCTATGTGCATGATAGATTTTAAAGCTGAAAAGCTTAGAGACCTAGTCTAGCTCTTTTAAAGATAGGGAAATGCAAGATTCCGAGGTGAAGGGCCCCAGCCAGGCTGATGAAATGGGCGAGGAGGGAGCCGGGAAGCCAGGTGCTCCGCCCTGTCACACTCTGTGCACCAGACACTTAATCAGCAGGAAAAAATTTCAACTGAACAAAAAGGTTAAAGTGAAATCTCTGACAGAAAGTTAAGTAGTGAGTCAACAGCAGCATTTATATGGAAAAATATTTCATTAACTTCAAAATAAAATAAGAGAAACCTCAAGTACTAGTTAAATATTTACGACCTTATCTACTCGGTGTGTTTCGCAATTATTTTTTTTTTTATTGATTGTGTGAAGGCTACCTCTGAGTGCCAAAAGTTAGATAACTTTTGTTACTTATCTTTGGAGAACTTTAATAACTTTAATTCTGGCTCTTGTTTTGTTGAACGATAGTAAAAATAACAATAAAATTGATTAATTTAAACTAACTCAAAGTTTTATCCTAAAATTTTTTTTTAAGATTTCATTTATTTATTTTTAGAGAGAGGGGAAGGGAGGGAGAAAGAAAGGGAGAGAAATATCAATGTGTGGTTGCCTCTCCCACGCCCCGCACTGGGGACCCAGGCCCACAACCCAGGCTGTGCCCTGAATAGGAATCAAACCGACAATCTCTTGGTTCATAGGACAGCACTCAATCCACTGAGCCACACTAGCCAGGGCTCTTGTAAAATTACCATCTTAAATTAATTGGTTTTAACTTTTTTTTAATTTCAAAGTTAAAGGCTATTAAATACATAGCATATGATATTATAAATTATTTCATCTGTGTTGAAGACATCAAGTTTATTTGGTCAGAGTTTTGCCATGTGTGGCTCACTGTTTTGGAAAACCCAGTCACATACAACGCCAGTCCTGGTATTCGAGTCACCAGCATCTGTGACTCGATGCCCTGCACCTGTGGCTGTCCATCCTCGTTAGAAGTACATGTCCTTTCTCTTTTCTTTTGACATGGATTCCCCCCCAAAAGGATTTTAATTAAAAATGAATTGAATCTCTCTGGCAGATATGGCTCAGTGGACAGAGCACCGGCCTGCGAATGGAAAAGTCACCAGATAGGTCAGGGCACATGCCTGGTTTGCCTGGTCAGGTCTCCAGTTGGGGGCGTGCGAGAGGCAACCGATCAATACTTCTCTCCCTCTCTTTCTCCCTCCCTCCTTCTCTCTCTGAAAATAAATAAATAAAATCTTTTTAAAAAATGAATTAAATCCTTAAATTAGGGCTGAGAAATTATACTTTCCTGCCACCTCATGTTTGATTTATTGAATTGAGTAAACTAATTTACTTTTGTTTTCTGATGTCTGAATTCGTTTAAATGTAGAATAAAGCAGCAAAAGAGCCCCACTACGTTAGTCTCCCCATTTCCAGTTCTACTTGCAAGTACGCGTGCCCGGCCGGGCTGCGTAGTTCACAAAGTGCACCCCTAACCCTTGGGGAGCTCTACGAGAGCCCACGGTCCAATACATTGCCGCTGCCACCTTCAGAGGTGTGAGTCTGACCAATCGATGCCCCGGAGCACTGGCATCCAGACCCACAGAAGCTAAGACGCAGGTTCCAGCATCAAAAATCCAGAAGTCAATCCTGACTCCACCACTCCTCAGCTGGGCAACAGGAGACCCCTCTGACCCCTACCCCCTTCACCACCCCCACCCGCGCCAGCTCACTTGCCCATCTTGTGAAACGGGCCAATCACTGATACTCTGAAACAACCAGTCACTTCTGAGCCACCCAGCAGCTCAAACCATGAGAGGCATTATTATTATTTACAATGACGAGCAGAGGTCATTGTGCAAGTCCTCACGATCGTACCCAGTCTGAATCTTCCTTCTACAGACTCCCATTGACATCTGTGTGGGTGCAAAGGGGCCACCCACCAAACCCGACAAGCTCAGGGGAGACATGCGTGCTGGCCTTACAAACTCGGAGACCTCGGCTCACCGCCTAGGAGGGTCTGCGATTCACACTTTTCAACTAAAAGCAGTTCCTGTCCCGTAGTCGTGTCCTAGGCTGGAATCTTCCCCGACAAAAGTCACTCTTCACCCGAGCTGAGCCCATCTGCCGTCTTTTTGCATCTGCAGTACCGCACCTTTGGAGTGTCGGATAACTGCACTTCTTTCCAAACCCATGGGGCACAACCACCGGAGCGGAGACCACACCCCCCTCGTGGGTACAGCCGTGTGTCAGTTGTTGAGTGTTTAACGTCCTGTACCCACCCATGTAAAGGAAGTATGTCTATCATTTGTTTATCTAACCCCAGAGGTACCGACCCCCCCCCTTTGCTTCCTCCCACCTCCCTAATCTGTCACCAGTGGGTTCCATATAACGCCCTTAGGCCTCCTCTTTGGATTGTAATGTATAAAACTAGGTGCAAAACTGCCACTTTCCAGAGCATTTTCTCAATCCATTGAGGTTTTGTTTAACAGCAATTGTCGTCAATTTGGCTCAAATAAACTCATAAAAATTCTTACAGGTTTAGATGTTTTTATGTTGGCATCCAAGTAAATCACATACACTTAGAAAGCTAGAAAACTGTAAATTAAGAAGGCAACAAATTTTATTACTTTGATCTTCTAGAATAAATTCTATTTAGAAAAGACAACGTCTTTTTCCTGTTGACTGAAGCGTCACTCGGCTCAGAAACTTGCTACTTGGGCCAGAGTGTTCTCTGTGCTGCTCCCTGGCGTCTGGTAAGCTCCACTGGGCCAGATTACAAGTTCGGAATTCCGCGCTGAGCTGGCCTTCTGGTCAAAAAGACGCTTTGGCAATGGCTTGACTTGCGTGTTCATTTTCCGAGGAAAACTCGAGATAAATCCAGGGGCACAGTCCAGGGCCCCACGGGGCTGACGTTGAAAACGGTTTCAATTCTCTCCTTCCTTTCCAGGGATTGATACTAGAAAGAACTTTAAAAACCGCGAGGAACTGTAAAAATACTTTATTACATAAAGTATCTAGCTCTTTTTTCCTTCCTTCCTTCTTCTTTCTTTCTTTCCTTCTTTAGAAAACTATCAAACTACTTTCTGCTCAGCAGACATTGCCCCTCCCCCCAGGAACTTCTTTTTGTTTGTAAATAGTTAATGCACTGGTTTCATTTACAAATCAAGGCAAATTTAAAAGGACACATGAGAAGACTTCCTCCTGCCCGAGGCATCCAGCCCACATCCCCCACTACGGACAGCCCCTTATAGTAGTTTCTTGTGTGTCCTTCCAATAATTTTTAGTGGAAGCAGAAGCAAGTGCCAAGGCAGGATAGTAAGAAGCTAGGGAAATTCCTTGGCAAGTGCAGTAGGGCAAGTGAGACAGAGCTGAACAAGCTGGCTGAGCAATTTACAGCCAAATACAGAAGGTCACCTCCCTGGAGGTGACACCTAGGCCTCAGCTGTGTTTCAGCTGCAGGCCCAGAAAAGCAGCAAAACCAGGTGGGTGACTCCAGGACCTGCTGCACTGACGGATGACCCCCCCTGCCTTGGCACTGACCAGTCAGTAGAGACCGTGACCCTGAAAGAGCACACCCGGAGAACTGATGCATGTTCTGCTGAAACCCTCCCCTGAGCCCTCCCCTGAGAGTCCGCCTGCAAGAGAGAAATACACACTCAAAAGGTCCAGCTCTCCCGCTCTCCCCCCGGGGAGCAGCCCATCTTATTTTCTGTCCCCACTTATTCCTCCACTGCCACTTGTCTCCTAAACTCTAAGGGTTCCCACGAGATTGCAACAAGGGGAGCAACGGGCAGCAGCAGGTGGTCCCAGGCTAAACCCCTGAATCTGTCCCCAAGGCCCCCTTTTCTGTGACTTCCCAGTGAGCTCAGGCAGCCCAGCCTAGACCCTCCTGTTGCATCTTCAGTGCTAGGCTTTTCTTTGTGTCACTGTCCCCAACTCTAATAAGGTACCCTCATAGCCACCTGGACTCATGTTCTGAAATCTTTCCTACATGAAGTCAAGAACCCACACACGACTGGCTGGCCCTAGGCAGACCTGCTCAGGGATGGGCCCCATCCGGTGACAGTCCAGACACCTGTCATTGTCCCTCACTTTATAGCACCTGCACCAGCCGGTTATATGCACTCTTTGTACCTTGCTGCTTCCTGTGCCCCTCGCTCTCAGTGTCGCTCTCGGTGTCGATAGGAGACATTGTTCTCTGCCTTTTGTTTATTGCTGCATTAATGGCCCCAATTGCCAGGTGCTTGGGTTATTTCCAGTCTCATGCTCTGCGGTATCACAACAGATAACCTCGTCTCTGACAGCTCATGAAGGCACGTCTGTAGGTTGAAGTCCTAAAGTGGGATTGCTGGGTCGAAAGACTGGCCTACATTTGCAGTTTCGGGACATCTCCATCCAGGGCTGGAGGAGAGGAAAGCAGGCTGCTTCCTGTGTGGTCCGAAAGGGTAAAGTCAGCATCGTTTGCTAGGGCGGCACCATTTGCTGGGCAGGCCTCTGCCCTCGGTAAACATGACTGCCATTTTACTCTCCTGAGCTCGCCCCAGGACTGAAAATCACTGGAAGCAGGAACAGAACTAACGCCCCCTACAGCCACAGGAGGACGACAACATGGGAACAAGCTGCAGCCTCAGGTTACAACACTCCAACAGCCCAGGGGTCACCCAGCAGCATCCCCTACCCCCTTTTTTAAACCGATTATAATCCAGTCAAAGCTCAAAGCCCCTACCCCTCAAGGCTGGTGTATCTCTGCACACCACGCGCCTCCCCTTTCTCGGAGACCGAATAAAGACCGTATCGTCCACCCCTTCTTCTTACTGCGAATTCTTTCCGCCCGCGGCACCGGCACCCCAGCACGGCCCACAGACGGGTGCCAGTCTGCGCTGAGACGGTGAGGGAGCTGCGAAGATTTAGAAAGCTTAGAGCGGTTTGCCATCGCCGTGACATCCACGTGCACGATCAGTTCTCTAAGTAGTGGGTTTTTATTGATCTTCTCCATCTGTGATGAGCGGAAAGAAAAAATTACTTCTGTCAACTTAAGGAACGTTCAAACCTGTGGAGAATTTTTATGAGTGTATTTGGGCCCAATGACACCAGTGGCTGGGAAGCATTAAACCGCACCGAGTTGAGAAAACGCCCTGGAGAGTGGCGGTGTGGCTCCTGGTTTTGTACGAAGCCATTCAAAGAGGAGGTATAAGAGGGTTGTTGCATGGAATCCACTGGTGACAGATTAGGGAGGCGGGAGGAAGCAAATTGGGGTGGGGGCGGCTCCAGGATTGGATGAAAAGTAAGATGGCAGACACGGACTTCCTTTACACAGGTGGGTGTGGGACAGTGACCACCGGTAGTTACAGGATGACAGTAACAAGGAGGGGGTCAGTGGGCTCTGCTCTGGTGTCATTTCTGTGCTCAGAAGCGTCCAGAAAAAGCGAAGTTATCTGACACTCCATGGAGTGCATCTGACACTCCAGATGCAAAAAGATGGCAGACAGGCTCAGCTCAGGTGAAGAGTGACTTTTGTCGGGGAAGATTCCAACCTAGGACACGACTACGGGACAGAAACTGCTTTTAGTTAAAAAGTGTGAATCGCAGACCCTCCTAGGCGGTGACCTGAGGTCTCCGAGTTTGTAAGGCCAGCACGCATGTCTCCCCTGAGCTTGTCGGGTTTGGTGGGTGGCCCCTTTGCGTCCATGCTTCTATAACTTTTGGGCTATGCGAAAGTTATAAACAACTTTTTTTATACATGTAAGATTTCCTTTCACATCATTTCAAATTCAGTGCCGTTTGTTATTCAAAGTTTCAAAAGAGGTGTGGAAACATAGGACTACTCCATAACACCAAAAAATAAAATTAACCAAGAAGTAAAAACCTATTTCAATCATTTACCTGCAATGGATGGAGTACTAACATATCTTGATGTGGGAGATCAAAGACCCACAAACTACGTGGGTGAATTACGGGACAGGGAGACAGAAGGAGAGCCCACCCAAAATGCAGTAACAGATGCCAAGTGGTGGGGAGCAGGGGGTTCCTGGCAGAAGGACCTGGCCTCCCAGGCAGAAAACCAATGTCTCAAGAATTATCCTGTCTGCCAGAAAGTGGGAAGGGGGTGTAAGAGGAAATGTCAGAAGTCCTATTTAGATTTTATAATCTCATCCTTTGAAACACACATTTTTTTGCAGAGTATGTGCTCACTGCTTGTTTAGGTATATAAACACATAAGATGCAGACACGCCGCTTCTCTATTCTAAAAGGTATGAAATCAAAAGAGTTGAAAGACCATGCACTAGGTACGAGGAAGGACTGGAGGGCAGGGGGATAGGCTATCTTGCTCCCCATGGCGCCCCAGGGACACAGGGCCTGACACACAGCAAGCCAGAGAGATTGTGTGGGCTCCAATACCGCTTTGGAAATCAGTACCCACCAAGGGCCCAGCTGCTTCTTTCTACAGGTGTGGCTGCTACATATTGAGCTTCCCAAGAGAGAAAGCACAGACTCTCCTCTCTCTGTCCTGCCATGAAGCTGTTGCTGAAACGCAGTGCTTTGTCCTTCCAGAGTTGAAAGACGAAGTAGAAATCAGCTGCCCGATCAAATCACGTGGGTTGGTACTTCATCAGCACTTGGGAAGCGTGGGGCATAGCCAGTTTATGGGTCCAGGGTTTCTGTTTGAAGAAAAGTTCTGGAACTAGACAGAGCTGATGGTTGCACAACATGGTGAACATGCTTAACTGCTGTTACCAACGAGTTTGGGTTCTTGTCTCCTGACATAAGAGAGCGTAGACCAGGGACACCAATAAGAGCAAAGGCAGATTTATTGAGACTCTGTAGTGGGCAAGAGCACTGAGATAGGGCCTCAGGTTCTGCGCCCTAAACGTGGGGTTGGGGGTGTTTATTGCTTGGGAACACAGAAGTTGCTGGAGTTAACCAAACGGGGTGTAGGTTAGCAGGCTTTTTCCTGTTTTGGAAGACTGATGTTGGAGTACATGTCAGTGAAGCAAAGTATTCTGGGATTGGGCAGGACTTATTAGGGATACAGGAAGAAGCTTTCCCAACCAGGTACCGAGTTTGGCTTGGCTTCAGATCTGAAAAACAAACTCAAAAGAAGTCAGGGTATTTCCAGGACCATTGTTTTGTAGCTGCCCATGGAAACTGCCATGGTTCTGGCAGGACACGACTCAATGGAGCAATTTTTCAGAATGTTTTATTCTACCTATTTCAATCACTGAATCAAACACTTACAAGGGGTAAAATGGTCAGTGTTCTGTTATGTATATTTTTCTACAATTATAAAAACACAGTGTTTTGAGAGATTTGGAAGTGTGATTCCCATGTAAGGTGTTTTGATTAAGTCAGCTTGTGAATTGATAACAACAGACAGGGCGTCTGCTGCGTCTCCAGAAGAGTTGCTCTCTGAAATATTACCGAGCTGACTTCTCTGGAAGGAAGTTAATTTCTAACTAGAAATCTGCTTGAATGTTGACATCTTTAAAAAGATTTCATCAAAATTTGGCTTTAAGATATATGGGTTTGGTTGTGGGTTTGTTTGTTTGTTTGCTTGTTTTTGGATCAAAGAAGAATTGGTTAGTTTTATCCTCCCTGTGTAGACATTTATCAGAATTAAGTATTCTGAATTCTTGGGAACTTAGCATAATTTAGTCAGCCATAATGATGTACAAAAGAAAAAAGAAAAGGAAACGCCAGCTATGTAAAACTAGTACCCCTTAGAAAAATGCATTAGTGGAATAATGTAATTTTTTTTAATTTTTCTATTTATTAATTGAGAGAGAGAGAGAGAGAAACATCAGTTTGCTCTTCCACTTACTGATGCACGCGCTGGTTGATGCTTGTGTGTGCCCTGACTGGGGCGGAACCCGCAACCTTGGCGTATCGGGACGACACTAACCAACCGAGCTGCCCGGCCAGGGCTGGAAGAATGGAATTTTTGAAAAAGGAATAAACAATCCATTCAACAGTTATTTCAGAAACTTTCTGCACATCGGTGGTCGCTTTAGTCCTCAGGATTATGGACTCCTGACCCTGCTAAGTTTCCCCCAGATCCAGCCCCCTCTGCCTTAGGATATGCAAGTTATACAGAAGCAAAGAGGACCCTGGAACCTTTTGTAAATGTATTAACGGCACACAAAAGAAAATGAATCACCCAAAGAAAATCCGATTTTTTAAATAATGACTCTATAAGACTGTCCACTCAGCTCTGTTGTGTGGACTGTCGTCTCCTGCCCCTAGCAATCTCAGCCGGGGCCACACAGCAGAGGCCACTGTGTGACCGGCAGCCACCTGGGATGACTCTGCATTTAAAACGTGGTCCTCACTTGGAGGCCAGTTCCAAACCCCATGGTTACCCCCATGCCAATTTATCATTTGGCAGGAAGAACTTTAACACTTACCGAGAGCATATTATGTGCCTGTCAGAAGCTTAGAAAATTTAGGAAACTGGCCCAAGATTGCAGTAGGTGCTGGAGAGAGAACTGTGCACTAACCACATGGAAAGGTCCCAGGTAAGGAAGGGAATACAGACGTAATCTCCCCTGAGCCTGGGACCCCCTTGGCTGTAATAAATGCCCATTGCCCAAAACAGTTGTTGGCACAGAATGGGGGGCTCAGTACTCGGCGCAGGAGGCATGAGGTGAGTGGAAGGGAGGGAAGAAGGAGGAGCTCTTTCCAGGACTGACACTTGACCTGCAACCACAGAATGCCCAAACAGCTCTGAGATCGTTGTAAAAGGCGTTAATCATATATTTAGTATGGCTGGCAAAGCCACGTACAACCTCAATCACCCCGGAGTTATTAGACCCACATCTCAGGCTCTGCTCTTTTCTTCTGGCTGTGTGACCTTGGGCAAGTCAGATAACCTCACTGAGTCTGTTTCCCAGGTAACAGGGGTTATTTGGGCAAGTCACCTCCTCTCTAAGACTCAGTGTACCTGTAAATGGGGGGTTAACCAGTGGGCAGAGATCTGATGAAACACTTCACTACAACAGATAACCAAGTGGTCAGTAGGCATATGGAGAGATAGGCAACTTCATCCCCCATCAGGAAGTGAAAATGGAAACCACAGTGCGGTACTGCCCATACCTTCCAGGAGCATTGGATGACAAAGGCAGTCCGTCCTAAGTGTTGGGGGCTTGCTTTCCTTGGCGTCCACAGCCAGGCTCCTTCTGGTGTTCCTCCCTCTGGAGGGGTAAGGGGGTACTTTCAGCTTCTCTTCCCCCGAGACTGTGTCTTCCCACTTCTTAGATTCTTAGATGCTTCCCTTCAATTGACCTTAAGGTGGAATTACATTTTTAAGTGTACTTAGCATTAATTGAAGAATTTCTTATATTGGCCTACTCATAGTTTTAAAAGCTAGTTAAGTAGGTTCTTACAAGTTATTTCTCTCTCTTTTTTAAAGATTTTGTTTATTTATTTTAGAGAGAGGGAAAGGGAGGGAGAAAGAGAGGGAGAGAAACATCAATGTGTGGTTGCCTTTCATGCACCCCACTGGGGATCTGGCTCGCAACCCAGGCATGTGCCCTGACTGGGAATCGAACCAAGTGACCCTTTGGTTTGCAGGCCAGCACTCAATCCACCGAGCCACACCAGCCAGGGCTGTTCTTATACGTTATTTCTAAAAAGTCAAATAGACTAAATTGGTCTGTGCCCACGAAGTGGATGGCGAGTCACTAAATATTAGAAATGCTCTCTACTCACTCCTTGGCTACACAGTTTCAAGTGGGAATCTAACATGGCCATTTTCAACACCAGAAATCTCGGACTAGCAGGCAGCCTAACTCTGAAAGGTTATCCACCAAGCTCTTTACAGGCTATTAAGAACTTGTAAAGGAAGTGTAGGGAGTTAATAAAGCCTTAGAAATCTGGTAGGTAGGTGTAGATTTAATTTGTAACCGCTGATAAAAATTCTGTAAAACATGCTTTGCCTTTGCTGCGAAGTGGCCCTGGGTGTTTGTGATGTACTGCCCGCAAGTGTAGCTACACTGTGTATGTCTAGCCATGGTCTGACAAGGCTGGCGTGAGGAGGTGGTGTTAGGGTAGAAATACCTTCTATTTGTGAATGCTAGCTGGTGGGGGAAAGGGGGTACATCTAGCCAACCTCTGATAACGAAATTAGTAAAAGCTTTGCTAATAGAGAGCAAGAAATAATTCAATGAGAAGTCATTACAAAAAAATTTATTATACAAACACATCCATAGATTGAGTCTAAGGATTTGGTTGGAAAGCCACTGGGCCTTTTAAAGCAGCAGAAGTCCAAAGTCACACATTTCAAGCATTCCTCTGTTAAAATCGGTGGAAATAGGAAAAGCCGGGAAGGACAGCATTCCAGGCTAGTCCACACGCAGGTGACCCTCCCCCTCGCTCCCTAGTCCCCCTTGTCCAACTGGAGCCTGTGATTCTGGTACCTGAGAAGAATGACATGTTTCCCACTTCTTACAGAAATTCAGCTTCTTTGTTACAGAGCTTGCCTCTGGACACGTGACCTGCCATGAAATGTTGCTTCGGAGAAACCAGCGAGTAGTTATTGAGGGAGTATGTATCATCATGCAAAGTGAATAAAATAACAGCCTCTATGAGAGTCACTGCATGTGTCATCTCAGCTGGCATCCATTGTGTTTCAGGAACACTTTGCTTCTTTGGAACAGAAGAAGAGGAGTCTAATTAGTAAATAATATGTAATTAAATAACACCTATTTTCAAATCTTGTGAGTCCTGTAAGTGAAGTCTTCATTTAATTTAAGAGAGGGGGGATATTTTCTATCATTCTGGATCAACGTGGAAGTGGATGTTTCAAGGTGACAAGCGGATCGCCTGTTCATAATGCCAAACAGTGTGCTTTTACTTTATAAGAAGTCATTGATCATTAAATTCGACTATTAATGGCATAGGCTATCAAGAAGTAGCAAGGAATATGTTATCCATGTGGGCACCACTGGGCCTCCGCCAAATGAAGGCGAGCATGAAACATGCATGACCTGGTCTGGGTTTCCGAGAGATGGGCCACAAACCGCATTACACAGAAAACTGGGGGGAAAGCATTCCAAACAAAACTGGCAAGAGGATTTTACAGAAGAAATCATTTTTTAGGGGAGATAATGAAAGCAGTAGTGAGAATGCACGTGGGACCCATCACGAATATGCTTTTTTGATTCCGCAGTCGCTCTTCACACCCAAGAAGTATTTTTCTCGCAGCCCCTTACAACCTCTTGCTCGTTCACCAAGTCATCGTGGAGAGTCATCTCTTTGAAACAGGAATTGCTCTCACATCAGAACCTTAGACGAAGCTCGAAAGGTGTTGAATTTGTGCTTTTAAAAAATAGTCCGATTCGGGCATGTGCTTGAGGAGCCAACCTTTCCCCAAAGCTGTTCCCCATTGGGAGCCCGGGGACAGATAACATCAGCCAGGACTGACGCTGTCAGAGCATCAAGTCCCGCCAATCAAAACAGGCGGTTTCATCTCAGTACAACTGCCGAGGAGGATCGGTGGGCTCCTGCGCAGACCTCGCGACTGTAGCTGAGCCGTTGGTCCCTCCATCGCCATGTTTCTGTGTTCGGGGCCACTGCTGTGCTTTGTCAAAGCTGCTCTGAGAACTTGGCCGAGCAGCGCAACTGCGTCTACCTGAGTAGGTAAGCTTAGCTACAAAGATGCAGATCTTCTGGCACAAACTTCTGGTCTTCTCAGAAACAGAAAGTCCCCATTGTCTCGGGAATAGCCTGTAGAGAGTCTGTTTGGAACAAGAATTGTGCTCAAGTCCAACTTGTAAAGGAAGGTCTAAACACGCTGAGTTTTATGAGTTTAAAAATATTGTCCAGTTCACAGCGGCAGTGTGTGCTCACGGACCGGCTCAGCTAGCTTTGTTCAGTCTTTGGGCAGGATCGCTGGTTTTGGGCCAATCGTAAAGCATGAAAAGGGGAACAATCAGCTACGAAGAGGGAAAGCTCCTTACCCTCTGAGCGAACTAAAATCTTGGAGGATTCCGTCGTAGGTGCGAGCAGCTGGCGGGCTGGAGCCGAGACCTCGCGCGCGCATCCCCGCAGTTCGTGAGCCCGGCGCCCAACACCCAGAACCACAAAAGGAGACCCGGAGCCGAATTAAGCCTGACCCAGAGTGAAAATCCAGGTCCTGAAGCGAGAAGATTTGAGGACATTTTAAAAGACAGAGACTGCGTGGATTCAGGAGGTCGGCGCTGCGGGCACGGGCGCCGCTGGAAGCCTCTCCCTGCCCTCTGGCAGCGCCTCCCGCGGCTGCCTGGAAGGGGCGCACCGGGAGGGGTCAGTCCCTGCTCCCCAGCGCCCCTCCGTGGAGTGGGGAACCTCACGACAACGCTGCTCACTCGGCTTCATAGATGAGGGGCGTAGAAAGGGGTCAGGTAGGAGGGACCGAGGAAGGGCGCAAAGGAGCCCCCGGCAGCTGCGACGGCTGTCAGCGGGAAGGAGGAGGCGGCCGGGAAGAGGACGTTGGCTGCGGAGTAGGAGGGAAAAGTCTGGAAGGGCAGTGTGCTGGGGCCTGGGGGCCCCGGGCTGCCCCGGGTGCCGCCGCCACTGCTCGACGCTGCCACCCCGGGAGCTCCGGGCTGGGGCGCCCCGCCCCCTGCCTGCGCGGTGCCGTCTGCGCCAGGGTTCTGCTTCTTCCACTTGGTCCTGCGGTTCTGGAACCAAATTTTGACCTGCGTTTCAGTGAGGCTGAGCGACAGCGCCAGGTTCAGGCGCTCGCACACAGAGAGGTAGCGCGTGGCGCGGAACTTGTTCTCCAAGGCCACCAGCTGCTCATAGGTGAACGCGGTGCGCGCGCGCCTCGGCTTGACGCAGCTGGGCTCCGCGCGTCGGCGCCGGGGCCGTGGGGAGCCCGGCGAGCCCGGGGAGCCTGCCAGGCCGCCCACGCCGCGCTCCCCCGCTGCCAATGCCACCGCCCGGGTCTCCGGGGAGAGCGGCGGGCCCGCCTGCAGGCGCGCAGCCCGCTCGCGCTGCCGCCTCCTTCCCGCGTCCTCCGCCTCCTCCGCCTCTTCCGCCTCCTCTGCCTCGGAGCCCTCCAGAGGGGACGCCGCCCCCGCGCCTGGGCCCGCAGCATCTAGGGGAGAAGGGGCCGGTGATCAGAAGCCCGGAACAACCCGGCCTGTCCGGGTCCCCAGGCCTCCTTCAGGTCCTCCCCAGAGAGTGTAGCTCTTCTCCCAGTCCAGCCCCCAGCGCCTTAGCAAACCCGATCCGCGACAGTACATCTTGGCAAGCCCTTCCCGGAGTCGGGGTTTAGGGGTGCAGTGCCCCCTCGCCTTTTACTCATCTGTCACCCAGTAGGCGTCCAAGAAGCATATTTTGAATGAATGACACTCTGCATTAAGGAAACAATGACCTTATTGGACGATCATATGGGAAGGGTAGAACCTTTGTACAGTAAAACATCAAGTCGTCAGGTGCGTCTAGGGCTGTGTCTCCCCAGTCACTAGAGCCTGTTTTGGTCTGGGACTCCTAGCAATTAAAAAAGGAGTTATTAAGCCCCCTCCCCCTTTAAAGTGAAATCCCCCTTTCCCATCTTCTCTCTCCTGCTGTGTTAATAGAGTTTCAGATTTGTGCGGGGCTGGATCGATAGATGTCATCTATTAAAGGTAAGTTTTAATCGAACAATATTAGGATCAGACAGGGAAAGGGGGTTTGAAGTCGGTACCTGCAAGCTGTGGGCAGGAGATATGCAGGCGCCAGTAATAGAATATCGATCATGGGGTGGGGAGAGGGGAGCGCGGCCCCTCGGAGAGGCGATCCTAACAATTACCAGGCTGACCGCCCGGGCTCGAGCGTAGCCGCCAGAGGCGCCCTGAACCCCAGACAATCACCGCCAAACTCCGAGAGGGGAAGCGGGATGATGCGCGGCATCCCGCCCCTCCCGAACCAGCTTCTCTGACCCTTGGCATCACTCCAGGGAGCCTCGTGCCCGCTCCCCTCCAGCACGGCCCTGGTGCCTTTTGTCCCTCCTCGTAGACACCAACGTTCCCCGACCCTCATCAGGTGCCCACCAGCGTTAGGAGTAAGTCAAAAGGGTTTCTAGGAGAAAGAACCAAAAGCCTCCCATCACCAACCCCCGCACCTACCCCCGTGAGCGCGCGGGGCAGCGGAGTCTCTGCAGGTGTCTCAGGCTGGTGCGAAGTGGGCGCTGGATGGTAAACCTGACCTCGATGCTCACTAAGACCTCAACACCTGATCAGGCCTCAGCACCCTCATCCATAAAATGGGGGCGTTGTTAACGATGCTGTCTCGCAAGTTCTGAAGTTTCTCTGACTTTTATCCCAATCTCTAGCCCAGGTCCTGGCACGTGGCGGGAGCAGTAAATGCCCGATAAATGAGCGAGCCTGGGGAAGGTGGGCGCTGGGCGTCAGTTTCCACTGCCAGCAAATCGGAGGTGTGATGCTTACTCGCTTGGCAGGTGAGCAGGGATGGGGCTTTGGTGGCAAATCCCTCACCTGGGATCCTGGAGGCCTCTTTTCTGCCTGGATCCAATTCCAAGTCAGGGGCTACACCTTGTCCTGTGGTCCTCCTCCCTTTGGAGAAGACGCGGCTATATGCCACTCCCCGATCCCTGGCTGCCCCCTCACACCCTCCCAACTCCCCACCCCACGCACACACACCTCTCCATCGCGCCATCTGAGCCGGCGCTTCCCGGGGCCCGGGGCTTCTCGAATCCTTACCAGGGGTCTCCGGTTGGCTGGCCTGGTCCCCTGAGTTGGCGTCCTTCCCCGCTTCGGCCTCTGCCAAACTTTTCTTGGTTTCCCGAGGAGCAGGGCGCAGGGTCGGGAGCGCTGCGCGGGTGAATTTCTGTGGGTCCAGGATGTCCAGGACGGAGAAGGAGATCTTGTGATGGGAGGGAGCCGCCTTGGCCCCGCCGCCCTGCCATGCCAGCATGCCCGCCTCCCGCGGGCCGGAGGCCAGCGGCGCGGGGTCCGGGATGGCCGCGCTCAGGCTTGCCTTCGTCTGTGGCTCGGCCGTGGCTCTCCAGTCGATAGGAGGGTCGGGGTGGCCAAGTGAAGCTGGGGAGGGGGACGGGAAGGCGGAGCGGGGAGAGAGCAGCGGGGGGCTGCGCGCCGATTGGCACTCGCGCGGCCCAGGCCCCCGCCACGTGCAGGGCGCGCTCGCGGCAGCCCCTAGACTGCCCCGCGCAGCACCCAGCGGCTAGCCCTGGCAAGGGGCGCCTCGGTGCGCCCGGTGCGCGCGCCCGCTCGGAGAGCGCCGCCGGCTCCGCGCGCCTTCGCCCAATCCGCAGGGACTACGGGTGTAAGCGAGCCAGGGAGGGAGGGCCGGACGTTTCCATCCCGGGACACCCCCAACAGACACCACAGGGCTTGCGCCCTTTCCCCAACGCACCCGCCTTTGCATTGGGAGTGCGGTTGGGGCCAGGACTGATTACCTACAGGCAACGCTCAGCACATTTTCTGACCCGCCCGTGAATCATAGATAGTGATGGCCTCAGACCTGGTGGTCACCTCGGATTTAGGCTCTAGTGTCCTCACAGTTCACAAAGCCCTTGGGCTTGCGTGATCCCACTTTATTGTCGGGATTCTCAGAGCATCCCTGTGAGGTGGGCGTGGCCTGGCAAGACTGTTATTCCGGTCTTAAAGATGAGGAAAATAAGTTTCAAAGAGGAGAAGTGAGTTGCCTGGGGTCCCTGTTGGTTGGTGACAGAGTCTGGATTAGAACTCAGGACTTCTTCTCCTGGACCATTACCCTTTTTAGTACATCCCACTGTCCCAGAAGTGGAGGAAGGAAATCTGCCCTGTGCCCGGGGCAGGGGTTTTGGAGAGATGTCCTAGCTCCCACCCCGTCCCACCCCCTCTAAGGTGGTCCGCTGCTTTGGAGACTTTGGCAGGTCTCAGGCTCAGAGCCAGCTGAGCCAGGTGAGGGTGGCTACCTTGATTGCTGAGACACCAAGCACAACCCTCGATGCCCTTCAGCCTTCTTCACGGTCACAGATTTAGTCATTTGCAATGGAAGTTGGGTCTCTAGGAATGAGGCTGTATCTTTGACCTGCATCCCTCCCAGGTCCAGGAAGAAAAAGGTTAAAAGATGTTTGCCTGGTTTGAGTTTGAGGTCAGGGGACAGAGAGGATTGAAATGACCCCATTTGCCCCACCGAGTCCTGTGGCATAGTGAAGATCGGTCCTTTCGGAGGCAACTAACAGCCACCCTTGTCTGAACATTGCTTTTCCCTCTGTCACTTGGGGAGCAGTCTGTGAGCACTGGGTGTTTGTGTCCTTTATCTGAGGCTTCTCCTAACCACTCTGCCCAGAAGCACCTCTAACGCTTCTGTCCTTTCTTCCCCACCCCATGGGGCTTTCAGACAATGGCTTGGCAATTAATATTGTCCAAGCAGGTAGAGTAGGAAGGGGAGGGGAAGCCTCATCAAAGTGCTGGGGCTGCGAATCCCATCTGTTATTGACCAGCGGGCCTAACAGGCCAGCTCCTTGTAGCTTTTCTCATTCAAACCTCCTGGCTCCTCCCAGAGGCGGCCACTGGACTCCCTGAGGACTTGAAAGCCCAGCCGACATTCAAGCCAGCCCCAAGTCCTAAAGCGAAGATGGATTGTGCTTTAAAAGGAAATCAGGAAAGGAAGTGCTGGCCGAGCCCATTGGACCACCTCTCCCCCTGCCCCCCCAGAGGGAATGCCCACCTGCGAACACCAAAGAACAGGCAGCCCTGGAGTCAAACGGTGGCACTGAGGCACCCAGTTGCAAATCACAAACCTGCCTGAAAACAGAGAGGGTACTTTGTGTTCTGTTCTGACCCCTCTTCGGACTCAGCCATCACTTGATTTGTTTTCCTTAGCCTTCCTTGTCCGAATTCTCCCTCCTTGCCCATGCTGATCTCAGCCCCCTTTCACTTTTTAACGCCCACATTTATATTTTTTCAAATTTAGGTTCTTCGGGGTAGCTAGACGTAGATCTCCTTCAGGTAGCTCCAGAATGGACATTCGTGGCTTCCCATGGTCCCTGTTCTCCTCTGTTCACCTGAAGAGACATGGAGGCCATTTTCATGGGAAGCTGGGCTGGCATTCCAGAGGCCCGTACCCCCACTCAAAGGGACAGGGAAGGTTTGGGCAGCAGGGCCCCAACCTGGGTCATCTTCATTCGCTTTATAAATTGTCTCAAATTTTTTTGTTTAAATGGTATGAATTCTCTTTCCTTGGATATGAGTCATTTTTCCTTTGAGGTCCACAGGTGTGAAATACTGGAAAGGAGCAGAGAAGCAGCAAGTTGGGAAGTCAAGGCCATGTGCTTTAAGACTCTGTATCTTTAAGAACTTCTTGTAGTTATTGTAATTTCTTTCTTTTTGTTAAATATTTTATTTCTTTACTTTTAGAGAGAGGGAAAGGGAAGGAGAAAGAGAGGGCAAGAAACATCGATGTGCAAGAGATACATCCATCGGCTGCCTCTCGCACACCCCCAGCCAAGGGCCTGGCCCACAACCCAGGTGTGTGCCCTGACTGGGAATCAAGCCAGCGACCTTCCGGTTCTCAGACCAGTGCTCGATTCACTGAGCCACACCAGCCAGGGCTGTCAAATTTTTCTTGCACTTTACCGTTTCTGTATTCCTGATATGTGTATTCAATGTGGCATAGGCTCATGTGAGCCCTCACACTCGGTGCCTGGCTTCCAGAAACAGGTGGCACAGAAGAAACAGCAAGGTGTCTCCCACCAACACTGAAGGAAAAGAAAAATTCTCCCTCTCACCCACCCAACTTCAAGGGAACCGCCCACCCCACCCAAAGAACAGCCTCAGTTCCCCAATTTGGTGAGGGGAGAGGCGGCTTTGGGGAATTGTTTTTCTGGCCACCTGCTTTGTGAATGACCAGGAGGCAGTGAGACCTCCTGGAGGCACAGTGTGGTGATGTGCTGACCTGCTAACATCCTCACACGTGTATTTATAGCCAAGGTATTTTGTATGATAAATATATCCATATCCAGCAAGCTGCTTTCCCTCTGTGCATGGAGTTGACCTGTTTTTCCAGCATGGCCATTAAAATTCCGCCCGAGTGCTGTCTTTAAATTGCCTTGATGCAAGGTGGGCTCCAACCCTGACCTGTCCTGATGGCGAGTGAAGGCTGTAACAAGCTCAGGATCAATATTCATAGCGGGTGTCCTGTGCTGATAACGCTCTCCAAGACAATGTTCACTATCAGTGCAGACAGCTGAGATATTGCACCATTAGGGATGTTGTGTTAAATAACCTGATCCATTTCTGGGGCTATTTAATGAATTTCACAGTTTAGATAGTATCTTTAAGGAGAAGGCAAGGGCTATTCCGGAGGCACTGATGCAAATCAATGGTGCCACGCTTGCCGAGCTATTTCACAAACAAAGTGGCCTGTAATTCCAGCACAGCCTGGAGGAGCTGCTGCCCAGCCCCAGACCAGTGTTAACAATGGAAAGAATTTGCCGTTGATGCGGAGGGAGAGCAATATGATGAGCCCCATTAAAGCAACTTAGATACAATCTCATGTTCCTGAAATAAAACACAACCGAAATTCTCTGGGTGAAACCCTGAGGTTTGGGCCAGCCCACAGGGCAGGACACAGAGGCCAAGAGACAGCTTCATAAGGCGCAGCGTGATGACAAAGGGGCAGTCAACAGGGGGAACAGCCGTGTGGGCGACCCCGTTACCGATCACCCCTGCCAGCCCTCCCCGAGTTGTACCTCTTCAGCGCAGATGGTCTCCAGAGTGGGAGGGGGACGCTCTGACTTTTAAAAGGAAACTACCGATAGCAGCAGACTCTGTTGGTAAATGTTTGCTTGACTCTCCACCCCTGGTTGCTGGAGAGTTCCTTTACAGTTAAAGGCCCGGCTTTTCCATTTCCCACCGGGGCTTTGAACTCTGACTGCCAAGCAGAGCAAGTATCCCTTTTACAACCCCACCTTGGAGACTGGGGCGAAAGCTCAGCCTTTCTACCCACCCCCAGACTGTGACCCGAGAGAAAATGTCTAGCCAATCTATTTTGCTTTAAGAAATTAGTGTTTCTTCTTGGAAATCAACAGCTTTTTTAGAAAACCAACTTCTTTGTCTCGGAAATGTCCAGAAAGCGTGTAAGAAGGTGATGGAGCAATGAGGGGTTATGCTGGTAAGTAGAAGACATGTTAATGGCTCCTGATGACAATGGTATTAGCAATAACAGCTGTTCTTCTTCGGGCACTTGCTCTGGACCAGTTGGCCAAGATTTTTGCTCCTTTGGGGTTATTTTAACCCTCTCCATGACATCCACAAACAGACGCTATTGCTATTCCCAATTTGCAGTTGAGAAAATTGAGCTTAGGTAAGTGGCCCACACCCCCACAGCTAGGAAGTGGTGGCGACACTGAGATTTGAGCCAGCCTCGGAAAGCCCCGTTCACATTCCTGCCCCAGGGTGAAACCCTGTTGCAGCCGCTGGTGGAACGGCTTTCCTTAAAGTTGCCCACCTGGCTGCGATGTGCGTGAGGACCTCCAAGAAAATAACTGAGCCCAGGCACTGCTGGAAGGACACCATGACGCAGGTCTCGGAATCGAGTTTGGAAGCTCCTGCATTCAGTGTTTTTCTAACATTTTCAGATATTCCCAGGAAGAGCCTAAGAGGAGAGAGTTGTCAGACCAGCCAAATTGCTCTGGGCATCTGGAAAAGTTGAGTGATGTGATTGGAAGAAAAAGAGTGGGGGGAAAAGGCCAAGTGACATGCTGGGGACATACGAGGAGGGAACTGGTAAAGGACAGGGCCAGAAGGAGCAGGAACCATGAGCAATGTCTGTCATGTTACCACTGCCCCAGACAGTGGCGTGTGCAGCATGGAGACGGGGGTGGGGTGGGGGGGTGGCAAGGGAGGGCTCTGCAAGTATATGAAGGGCCTGCTTCCTGGTTGAATGGGGGCCAGCATGATCTGTCTCTTGGGTGGTCTCCCACAGGGAAGGTGTCAAAGCCCTCTGTTCCCCAAATCAGTGCTCAAATTTCATGTGTTCATCCCCTTTTCTCTTGTCTCCTAGGCTTCCTCCTTGCCACCTCTACAGGTCTGTCATCTCCCACGGTGTGCAAACTCTGGTCCTCAGAGGGCCGGGCCCTGGCCTGAATGAGCAAAGCCAGCAGAGCCTGGCAGGCCGGAGGCCGGCATTCCCTGTGGATGGTGGCCTGCTCAGAAGGCTGACTGGCGCTGCTGGATCTCCACACTGGCCCAGAGAAAGATTTATATGGCACCTCCAAAGTTTTAGATGCTGGCAACCAATTCAAAAGTTGAAAAACAGGACATCAGAAACACATCTGCAGGTCACACACAGGTCTGCCACTTCAGCTGTGCAAGTGCCAAGTGGCCTCACCTGACTCACTGTCCATGGTGTTTCCACGGCTACTGCAGTCCACGGGTAAAGACTAAATGCCTTAGCTTGTAACAGAAGGTTCTTCATGCTGAAACCCGCCGCCTGTGCAGCCTGTTTCCTGGACAACCTGTGTTCCTTGCAAGACAACCGTGGGTCCTGCCCACGAATGCTACCTTCCCAGAGGCTCTCTCCCCTTCCCAGATCCTGGGGAGCAGGCCATGGGCCATGCGCTGGCCTACTCTTGGGCTGCCTAACGCTGTCAGCTCAACCAGGGAAGCTGGACCAGTCCCATCCCTGTCTCAGGAATCTGATCAAAACCCAGGGGCATGTTTCCTGCCAGTGGTAGGTGCTTGAGCTCCATGAGCAACGTAAACGAAGATGGTGTGACTGTTGAGGGGCCACCTGAGCACCAAAGTTATGAGGCAGTAGAGACTCAGTGAGAGCCGGGAGAATAGAATAGCCGTGCAGAGCACAGCGGAGAAGCCGTGAGGGACAGATGGATCCACAAGCAGTAGGCGCTGCCTGAAGTCCATTCTTCCTGAGGCCAGCTGTGCTGGTCCTTCCGGGTTCCCTGTGAGCCTCCCTGCATCCTTACAAACACTCCTGCTCACTCTGATTGAGCCACCTGATTAGTCAGGGGTCTGCAGGGAACCGAACCAATAGGATGTGTGGGGACAGTTATTGAGATAGAGGTAGAGCTAGATATAGAGGTAGAGGTACAGGTACAGGTAGAGAGGATTTTTTAAAATAAGGAACTGGCTCACGCCATCATGAAGGCTGGCAAGTCCCGAGCTCTGCAGGGTGAGGTGGCAAGCTGGAGACCCAGGAGAGCCAACGGTGCCACTCCAGTCTGCATGCTGGTAGGCTCAAGACCCAGGAGGAGCTGGTGTTTCAATTCTAGTCTGGAGGCAGGAAAGACGCCATTGTCTCAGGTCAAAGAGTTCAGGTAGGAAGAACGCTCCCTCACTTAGAGGAGGGTCAGCTTTCTGTCCTCTTCGGGCTTTCAACGGATTGGATGGGGCCTGCCCACATGAGGGAGGGTGACCTCAGAATTAGGTTTGACCAAATATCTGGGCACCCCATGGCCCAGTTCAGTTGATACCTAAAAGTAACATTCACACGCCTCCAGAGGAGTTCTAATCCTAGCAGCTAGAAGAGCCCTGGGTAGAACTCGCTGTCACATCTGTGGTGCATCGCTCCAGCATGCTCCCTCCATCCTGCCCCTATCTGGGACCTCCTTCATCTCCAGATCCCCCTCCTCTTTCAAGTGCTCCTTCTGCGAGGCCTTCCGCTTGCCCAGGCTGCTCTGGGTGCTCCTGCCCGCAGGGCCCCAGGCTCCCACCAGCCTCAGTGGATGGATGTCTCTGACTTTTGCCTGATCAGTGTCCTTGCCCCCATTTCTGGTCCAGGTGGTTTGACTTTGCTCAGATCTCCCGTAGTGGCGGGATTGCCGATCAAGCCCCCTCACCCTGAGGCCACAGGGTGGGAGTGGGCTCTTACAGGACCCAGCAGGCTCTCTCCCCTGAGAATCTGAAGCAGAGTGACACAGGTGGGGGCTGCTGGATCCTGCCAGCCATGCCTGAAATAACTCATCTGCCGCTTCCCACCCCTGGAGCTGGTGGTGCCGGGCCCTCCTGAGGTCTGTTGTTCAGCATTCTCTCTATTCTGTGAATTGCCTGATAGCCTTCCCAGCCCCCACCCCCAGAGCCCCGTTCTGCACTTCTATTAGCCAAGGCCAAGGAACCCTGACTGGCACAGCCTTTGTCACGCTGTAGGGATACAGACTGTCTGGCCCTTGGACTGCCCCAGAGTAAGGGCACACACAGCACAGTCTTCATGTCCCTTCGCACACTGGCGATTAGCAGTTTGAAGAGTTGAAAGGAATACCTGGAGGCCCAATAGCATAAACCCAAAGCTGCACAGTCTGATCAAGATGAATTGGAAACCCTCACCTTCCAAGGTGATAGAGGCTAGGCCGAAAAGAATAGGATCCAGAAATGTTTAGATATGGCTATGGGTTCATAATGGATCCAACATCCTTAGGGGAAAACCCCCTGCATTTGTGGGACAACCTATGTTTTTAATGGGCCATCCCTGCTGGGCCACCAGGCTCATCTCCCCACTTCAAGATCCTCAGCTTAATCACATCTGCAAAGTCCCTTTTGCCATGTGTGGTAACATATACACAGGTTCTGGGGATGAGGACCTGGACATCTGCAAGGGGCCATTCTGTCAACCACAGTCCTAGATATAAAAAGTGTTTTCCTCAATGTCACACACAGTGCTCGTGGAAGAGGGAGACTGTGCACAGGCTCACTGGCAGTGGCGCAAGGGCCCTGTCTCCTCTCTCTCCTGCTCCCCAGGGAGCTAAGGCCCAGCCATTCCTCAAGGTCCATTTCAGTCTGCTCCTCTGCTCAGAAATCACCACTGCACTCCATGGCCCACAGAGCCACATCCTCTTGGCTGTGACTGTGTCACCCACTGGTGCTTGGCACACATTTGGTCAGTCACCCTAAGGGTGCATCTCTTGTTCTCTGTCCACTCATGACTCAGAGGTGATGACCACCCTTTAGGCCTTTTAGCACCCCAGAGCCAACTGAGCCCAACAGTAGAAGTTCAGTGCATGTGCACAGACCATGGTGTTCATGCAGGTTCTCCAGGTTGACTCACTCAGCTCCTGCACCCCAGCATCTGGAACGCTGAAAACTGTATTTCCCAGACTTCCTTGCAGGTTGGACTAGGTTCCACCAAGCCAGATGTGGTGGAAGCCAGGTGGCAGCCACAAGTGCAGAAAGAATCTTCAAAGGGCATGGTGGCGGGTGGATTTGGTCCTTTGGGGGCTGTATCATCAGCCTGACAGTAGGTCCCTGGCATCTTAGGAGCCAAATGATGGGGCAGTGATCCCAATGGAGCCCTGCCACTGGGCGTTTCTCATGGCTGCGTGGCTCTTGGTTGTGTAATACTTGAACTTGATTCCCCAGGCCCCTGAAAATCTATAAGCTCCCAATGCCCTTTGTAAACATGCCCCTCTCGCTGGAGTGGTTTCTCTTGTCTGCAACTGAGAACCGTGGCTACTATAAGGTATATTATTCTTTTCTTCCCCAACCAGATTGCAAATCCCCAAAGAGCAGGAACTACTTTTTATAGTTCTCCTGTAGAACCAACAGTTGGCCCAATGAACTTACCCACGTGATACGTATGATTCATTGAACTAGGTTGAAGTTCTAATATTCTGATGAATTTTTTAACTTATTTTTGAATCCAGAGCCTGAAATGAAATGCTCAACCTAATATGGTTTTCTTCTTTAGAAACTTCAAAGCTAAGTCAGGACTGAAGTCAAAACTTTTTTCAAGTTTTAATTAATTCATTTATTTTGAATTTTTATAAGATTTCGTTTGAGCCCAACTGATTACAACTGCCAAGTTGCAAGATTGCAAATGCTCCAGGAGTTCCAATTTCAATACTTCAAAGGGCCGGGGGCCAGTCAAGGAAACTCTCCCCCTTTCTATCATTTTTTACTTATTGCAAAAATGATGTAACATTAAACGGAATGTAAAAATTCATCCAAAATCTCACTGCCTTAACACATTGCAATAGCCCCGTTTTCTTCCCAGCCCTATTCCTATGCATCCTTGTTTTGTTGTCTGCCTACGGTTTTGTATTCTGCTTTTTCACATAATATTGTAGCATGAGCATTTTCCATGTTACCTAGTCTTCATTTTTTTAAACATTTTATTTATTTATTTTTAGAGGGAGGGGAAGTGAGGGAGAAAGAAAGGGAGAGAAACATCAGTGTGAGAGAGAAACCTCCATTGGTTGCCTGTCACACTTGCCCAGACTGGGGAGGAACCCGTAACCCAGGCATGTGCCATGACCAGGAATCCAACCAGTGACCCTTGCTTTGGGAGATGACATCCAACCAACTGAGCCACACGGGTCAGGGCACCTAGTTTTCCTTTTTCGATGGCATAATATTTCTTTTAGTAGCCATGTTACAATTTCTTGAACAATTCCCGTCCTTGAACCTTTGCTTTTCTTCCAGCTTGCGTTGGCACTGCAGCTTACGCTCCAGCCATCGTCCTCAGACGATGCACTTTCTCTGCATCACTTCCCAAGTGCGTGATTGTGCAGTCCACGGTCCCTTGCTTTCAAGACTGTCACTCTCCTGCCAAGGATGAGAACACCAGAGGAGCACTGGTACTGCCTGTCCTCAATTTTTGCTACTTCCACAGGTGTCTCCTTGCTTTAATTTGCTATGGTTTTTGTCCCCTGATCTGCGGAGAAGACAGCCATCGGGGACACGTGACCCCAAAGTCCGAACGCAGGGCCCGCCCCTTCCCCGACGGCCTCACCCCGCCCCACTACACGTCCCAGGTGTCCCTGCGCTGCGAGCGCAGCCGCAGTTTCCAGCCTCTGGTTGGGGCTCTGAACTCGAGGTGCACGGCGGGGCGCGATGGCCGCAGGGGGCGAGCGGCTGGCTGGCGTGCGCGGGGTGCTCCTCGACATCTCGGGCGTTCTGTACGACAGCGGCGAGGGCGGCGGCAAGCTGATCGCCGGCTCCGTGGAGGCGGTGGCGAGGTGAGTGGGCCGCGCTGGCCGCCGTGGGCACCGCGCCGCACACTCTGCCAGGTCCCTCCTGCCGCTTCTGACCACTGCCGGGGGCGGGGCCGGGAGGGGCGGGGCTGCCGCTTTGGCTCCGCCCCCCGTCTTGGAGACCCAAGAACCGGCCTGTGCAGGACGCCGGCGGCAGCCCCTGGGCGCGCACAGGGTTCTTGGCGGTTAGAGCTACGGTCCGATAGGGTAGCCCCTCGCTGCTTGTGGCTGCTGAGCGCCCAGAGTGTGGCGAGTCTGAATTGAGATGTGCTGTCGGTGTAAAATCCACCCTGGATTTCTATTTGATACTGATTGCATGTTGATAGATAATAATTTGAATATGTTAGGTTAAATAAAATAAATTCATTCCATCTGTTTCTTTTGACTTTTGTTAATGCGGTTACGAGAAACTTGCAATTACATGTGACTGGCATTATAATTCAATTGGATTGTAGTTGACTGTTTAGACGGTAGGAGCAGAACAGTGTCGTGCCCACCAAGTCTTGTGTGGGGAGGACATGCCAGGACCACGTTGGCACTTTGTCATCACCTGTGACATTGCAGGCCAGTGCTGCCATGATGTTGGTGGGCAGATGCGAAGGGCTAATTGCACAGGACTTGGCCTCCCACAGTCACTAGCTGGGAAACCTTTGCTGGGTGGCCTGACCACATTGGGACTCAGTTTACCTACTTGCAGAGGGCAGTTCAGTTAGCCTCTTGTTCCTCAGAGAGCTCACCTCACTTTCTGTGCAGTAGCCAGGATGTCCTGCATAGCAAAGCAGGAGGTGTCTGAGAGGCCAGGAACTCAAAAAAGGGAGATGTGGCCTGTGCGACAGCACCCCAGACCTGGGAGCCTCCCTGTGGCCCTGGGGGCGCCGGTCCTGAAGTCAGGGTTAAGCACCTTCCCAGCCTCCACCTTAGCCTCTGTTTACCGCATGGCTTCAGACCAGCTCTGTCACAGATGAGAGCATCAGGTGGTGGCGCCTGTGGGAATGGAGCAGGGGCACTGGGCTGTGTTTTGGGGTGACTGGGCCTAGGATGGAAGAGCAGGAGGCCAGAACCACAGGGCTGTGACTGAGGCAGACAAGGCCGCATGGGGCTCATGTCTGGGCACAAAGGAGCAATCACGTCACCAGGTTGGCATAAGTGACATGAAGAAAATGGGTGCTGAGAGAGTGTGACAGAGTGGGGCCGGCCTGTGCTAGGGAGGGGTCCAGGGAGAGCTCTGAGGAGGGAGCACTGGGCTGACCCCAGGGTGAGAAGAATGTTCTGGGTCAAGGGGTGGAGGTCATGCATTCCAAGTAGAAGGGACTGTGGGCCGGAACTGAAGAATTTAGGCGGGAGTGTCATGTGATTTGATTTAAGGTTTAAAGAAATGTAAATGTAAAAGTGAAACCTTCTAAGTGTCAATGAAAATGGGAGATTGCCTTGGAAATCTTGACCATTTCAGCCGGCAATACACAGGAGTCCCATTTGTCCATGTCACTGACACTTGGGTTTGTCAGTCCTTTTCACTGTAGCAGGGTCACTGTGACCTCTAAAATCCCTGTAAAGTAAAGTGGGTCAAGGATGTGGATGGAGCCTTGGTCCCTCCGTCCTTCTCTGAGCAGCCAGCACAGAATGGAGTCAGCAATGGCCTTGGAAAAGGTAGGGCTACCTGCTGAACTGTTTTCCAGTGAGTGACTGGGTCCAGTGTACATCACGCCCAGGCAGGTGAGCCTCCAGGGGTCTACCAGCAACAGCAAAGATGGCTGTTCTCCAGAGAGTGCCTACTATGTGCCAGGCACTCCTGCCTTCCTCTCGTTGTCTCATTTAGCTCCCCTGACAGCCTGGGGTTTGAGGGGGACTGCGGTTATCTCCCCTTATCAGCTAAAGCATCCAAGGCTTGGAGCCTGCAAGGTCTCTGATGGAATAATCCAGGGACCGTGGCAACCCAGGTCAGCCTGACCCCCCAGACCTGTATGCAGAATCCTTTCCAGGAGAACTGAGAAAGGCCGGGGTCTTCTCTCTTCTCTGTAAGGCACAGATTGCGGGGTGTGGTGTTAAGGAGGGCGTTCCCAGTGTGTGGGTTCTGCACTGATCCGCCGGAGGGTTTTGTTTAGATTTGCTTTGTCTCGGGCAGATTTATCCAGCTGGGTGTGCACATCTCACAGCGATGTAACAACAGTCCTGAACTTGTCCTAGCTGGTTACGGAGCCGAGAAAATGGAGGCACCTTCCCCAGGGCCCGTGTGGTTGGTTCTTTCCAGTGAGGGGACTCAGTACTTGTTATCCTGGCAGACTTGGTCATTGTGCTGTGCAGGGGCCTGGGGGACTGATGGCTTGGTCCCTCCGAAACCCCCTGAGCTTCCTTGACACGGGACCAAGACCCCACACCTGTCCCCCTGCCCACCAGGGCCTTAAGAGTGACCTTCGTGACGAAGGTCACTCATTTTCTCCCCCTCTGCCCCCTCACCCACTTGCTCCCAGACTTTGGGGGGGGGGGATGGAGATGGTTCCCTTACAGAGCCCCTGAGCCCCCCCAGTACCCACATAACCTGGGCCACTCTGCACTGCAGGGCCCCTAAGTCCCCCTGCATTCCTTTTCTCTCTGCAGCTCTTCTGCTGGCTCTTGAGAGACTGGGCCTTCCACGCAGGCCCAGCCAGACCGATCACGCTCCAGCCAAGGAAGCCCTCCACACCCTCCTTGTGGGTCGCCCTGGGCCCGGGTGAAGCCCAGCCTTGGTGGCAGTGAATGTAGTTCAGGATACTTCCCCCCAGTAAAATATTCCTGCTTTGGGGGTTTTCCGTGGGGATGTTTCAGACATGCTGGTGGTGGATGCACTTTCCCTCTTGTGGTGGCTGAGCCCAAAAAGGAGTCTGCCAGGAATCTACGGAACAGGTCTGTTTGCCAAGGTGAACGGCGCCGGGCATGGCATTCTGCTGCTTCTTGTGAGTTGTGGCAGCCACACCCTGTGGCCTCCTTGACATGCACGGCTGCTTGGAGTTCACCAGGACCTCAGAGGAAGTCCCTGAGTGAGAACGGCTGCTGCTGATTGAGAGGTGGACGACCCAGGGTCCTGGGGGAGAGTTCACCTCCATGGCAGCTCCCCAGCACCATGGGTTCCCAAATAGCACCTTCCGTTCTGGGAATCCCGGGGGCGGGGGGCAGTTCACCACCCTTCTTCCTCAGTTCTCTGTGGTGACAGCTGTCCTCGGATTTTCAGACAGGTTTCCACCTTTTGGGGACAGAGCACAAGGAGCGTGTAGACTCTGCTCTTTAAAACAATGTCAACCACAATAGCAGCAGTCACTATTGGCTGAGGGAGGCCTGTCACATCCCAGGCAGGTGTGGGACCCCACACGCCACTTTCAGAGCCAGCCCTGAGTTGGGTGTGTACCCCTTTTCAAAGTGGGGCTGAGGCTCAGAGATTCAGGAACTGCCAGGATTCACCCTGGATCTGCCTGACTCCAGAGCCCGGTTCTCCCCACAGTGCCACCTGGCCTCTCGTTTGTTCACTCACACATCCAACGAGTATTTATGGGGCACTTCTGCTGCTCTAAAAACACCGCTGCAGGCACCAGCAGTGAGCTGGGCAGATGGTCGTCCCAGGCCCTTGAAGCTGCGGTCCACTGTGGGGAGACCAGTGTAAAAAGCACCCAGATTCTGGCTGGTGTCAGACGGAGAGGCTAGGAGATGGGAGCTAGGGGAGGGGGGCGTGAGGGCTGGAGTCCGAGGGTACCATCCGGGCCCGCAGTGCCCCAGATGGGCAAACAGGAGGCCCCGGGCTTCTGAGACTATGATGACTCTGCCCCCTTGTTGTTCCCTGGCAGTGTGGTCCCTTCTTGGGGCTCCTGGGGCCAGCGCTGGCTGGGCGGGCCCCCTTCACTACCCTAGGACTTGTGGGCGGGAGCGGTCACAGGACATCTGTAAGTAGCCTGGGTTCCCCATCAGGCCTTTTATTGGAGAGCCGCTCCGAGGCAGCGCTGGCCCAGCGGGGCGCCAGCACAAAGGCTGGCCGGAGGCATCTGCATGTGAAAGGCTGGTGGGCATTTACTGCCTCCTGTCCTGGCCACTGAAGCACATCTGCTGGGCCCGGCTGGCCAGGCCTTTTTGGGGCCGGAAGGCAGCAGGCTCTGCCTCGGCCCAGGGCAGACTCATAAAGCGATTCCCACCCGACACCCCCACAGCCGCAACCTGTCCTTCCAAGTGGGGCCTCTCAAAGCCCAGGTTGCACCGGGAGCCCCGCGACCCTGTTAAAACTAAGGCCCCTCCCGGCAGGCCTTGGAGCCAAGAGGAGCAGGGCCAGGGAGCCTGTGTGAAGGAGTCTGGCCAGCCCAAAGACTGGGACCAACCCCCCCCCCGATGCTGGGCCACACTGGCACCATCTGGCCGTAAGGACACAGGTCCCCAGGAATGGCAACACTCACAGCGACTAGGGACCGTGGGTGGCCAGGAGCCTCTCTGTCATGGGTGTTGCTTCATCCCGTCCCCCCACATGTGGCCCAGCACCTGCCAGAGGGGGCCCGTAAGGACATCGCAGAGGGCAGCACTTGTTTGATTTGTTGAGGCCAACAGGAGCCTTCCTGACTCAGCCTGGACCTTGGACAAGGGATATTTGTTGAGAATGTCCTGTCCTGTCACTGGTGTTATCATTTACCTGGGGAAGCAGGGGTGAAGGGCTATCTGCAGAGACGGGAGGGGTGGCGAGAGCAGGCTGCTCACCTCTGGGCTGCGAGTTCTCATTTCATTACTTTTTAAGCCTCGGAAGCTATAGGTGGTCTTCTTCTGGCACATTCCCACTGGTGCATGAACATACTGAGTCCAGGGTCCAAGTCCTCATCACCAGCCCCATCTCAGTCATTTCCTCAGGGTGACCTGGTGGGTCCCCCCAGACCTCCCCCTCTATTTCCCCAAAAGCACAGAGGATTTGGGGATATGCCACCTGCTCCCCTGATTCTGGTCCAGGCCCGTGGGCTCCCCCTCACACGCTCCACCACTCTGCCCTGCACTCCTCAGGCAGCCCTGATGCTCTCAGTAAATGTGTTTTCCTAGGTCACAGGAGCCTGGAGTCCCCGCAGACCCCACCCAGGGGTTTCAGACTCTTCTGTGGCCTTGGAGCATCCCCCGCCCGAATGTGTGTGGCAGGCAACAAGCAGCGTGTCCGTCGGGAGGAGAGGAGGGCCTGGATCGTGGCTTGTCCACACTTCAGGGCGTCGTGCAGCAGAATGGGGTGGCTCTGTTTGATTGGCTCCAGTTTCTGTGACATGAATGTTGTGTCTAGTAAGTGAAAAAGTCATAGAATAATGTATATGAAATGCCATTTTTGTTCAACAAGATAAAGAAAGGAGACACAACACCCGCATGCCTCTGGGGTGGGGTAATAACAGAATCGCGTACCTGCCTGTGGAGGGAAACCCAGGGACATCGTCAGGCGTGTGAGGCCGCACCCTGGCTTCCATGTTGCTGGGTTTCTGACCTCGGCCTCGGTGGGCCAGGAGGGGCCACCCTGTGGAGGGCAGCCGGGGTGGGGGTTCTAGAGCAGGACGGTTTACCCTGACGGTGCTGCTTCTGGTGGGAAGCCCCTTCTGACTAGGAGCCCAGCCTGGCCCTGTGGTTATGGTCTTGGGCCGTTCCCTTGGCCTTTTTGTGCCTCTGTCCCCCGCCTGTGACAGTTAAGTGAGATGTTTGTTCTTGAACCCACGTTTTGCTCGTTCCACGTCCAGGGGCTGAAGAGCATTGTGTTGCTTCAGTGTCGGATCATGGGAAGGGGTGGCTCTTCAGCGACTGACGGTCTCTTGGTTGTTGAACTTGATACGCATTCCAAACAAACTCACTCGGCTTTGTCAGGGGCTGGTTTTTTGTTTTTTGTTTTTAATCCTCACCCGAGGATATATTTCTTGACTTTAGAGAGAGAGAGAGACAAAGAGAGTATTTCACTGAGTATGTGCAATGTGCCAAGTGCTTCTCCTTTGCTTTTTAAAGTCTTCACGGCGGCCCTAGCCAGAGCTACCATTACTGCCCCATTTTACAGATGTGGAAACCGAGGTTGGAGAGAGCTAGGTGACAGGCCTCAGTTACTCAGTGAGAGGCGGTGGAGGTGCCATGGGAGCGTCTGCTGCCCCAGCCAAGCTCCCACCTTACTCTGGCAGTACCTGGCCTCTGTCCCTGGCGGCGCCCCGCCCTGGACCAGCCCATGCAGCCTCTCAGTGGAGGGCTGGTTGGCAGCTGACTTTTCCAAGGCTGGGGAGTGGTCTAAAGAATCCATGACTCTCGAGACGTGCCCGTGGGCGTCTTGTGTCCCCTCCTCTGTGAAACAGGCCGCTAGGATGCAGGATCTCCAAGGTCTCTGCTGGCTTCTAGATTCCCTGCTCCTGGTCCTAAGTTGTGTTTATAAATAAATAGTAAATGGCTGTTTGTGGGCTCAGCGTGTCTCTGTGACCTGAGCTCAGAGGCTCAGGCAGGCCAGAGAGAGAACACTGCTGCCAGGGGAGGTGATGTTGGGCTCGGGGAAGGTGTGCCGTGTGTTTTCTGAGGGCCCTGGCTTTGGCGCCTGCCCCATGTCTGTTTGACCTCATCACTGTCCCCACGAGGTCACTGGCTGGCTGGCCAGGGCTGAAGCCCATCCAAGGTCCAGCTGTGTGCATCACAGCCTCCTGTGTTCTCTGTCCAGACTTTGGACCTTGTGTCTTGCCTGGACTCTGATGACAGTGTCCAGCAGCGTCAGCCAGAGGGTGGGAGGGGGCCCTCCCAGGAAGGTGGAGCAGTGGCCGTCAGTCTTGTAGGGAGGTCTGCCCCATGGGTCAGCGGGGAGAAGGGGGAGATGCGGCTGGAGCCCGTGGTAGAGGCTGTCACAGGTGCCCATCAGCGTTCTCGGTCCCGTGGTGACGCCATCACCAGGGAGGGCTTGCGGTGTGTCTTCAGTGCCCACCCTGGAGAGCCAGCCAGAAGGCCAGGTGCCACCATTAGCCAATTTCATGGCTGGGGCTTAAGGACCCCAAGAGTCCGGCCCATGGTTGCTCAGCATGTGTTCGAGGTGCGCGTACAGGCCCTGGGCTGGGAAGCCAGGCCCCCTTCCCTGGGGGGGAAAGCCCATGGCTCCCTGACCCTGAGTGGATACTTCCTGGGGCACTGGGGAGCTGGGCCAGGACCCTCGCAGAACCCCTTAGGGTGCACAGAGGCCTGTACTTTTCCGCAGAACTAGCGCTGCCCTGATCCTGAGCTTCAGTTCGACCTTCTGTTCTAAAGATGTGACTTCCTAGAACAAAGAAGTGCTTTATAGGTTCTGTTTCTCCAAACGTGTGTTTCCCGTTCCTGTGGCTTTCTGAAGGGAAGCGCCGAGGACCTCAAAACCCCAGAAGGCCTGCAGAGCCCTGCTACACACGAGGTCTCAATGCCGCTGGGGTTCGGAGACAAGTGATCCCAGAGGGCTGGGGCCCAGCGCTGTGGCCATTCAGAGTGGCCCCAGGAAGTGCTGTGAATGTCCCTTCCCTCTCCGAGGAAACTGAGGCACAGGGTTTTACTTATCGGCAGCGGTTCCCATTCTGGTAGTAATAAGGACCCCCCACCCCACAAGGTCAGGTCTTGAGTTGTGGCCCCAGGGGTTGAGCAGGCTAGTGGGTCAGGGAGGCCGGAATGAGGGGAAATGCCCCTCCCATCCCCCCACACCCCCTTCCTCCTAGAGTGAATTTCTCCTGCCTCACCCAGGAGAGAGTAGAGGTAGCCCTGGCCCTGAGGGAGAACAGAATTCCAGCCCAGGTGGGCCTGAGGGCCTCACGCAGCTCTTTGAAGACCAGCCCAAGGATCAAAGAAGGCAAGTGGGTACTGATCTCATTTGTCACCTCAAGTTTGACCTGTGGCTGCGGCCTCACCTTCCCACCCAGGAACCCACTCAGCTGAGGCCCCCCCCCATTGTCTGTGGGGGTCTCTTCTCCTGGGTGGGAGGTGGGGGGTTGGCAATCATGCTTGGCCTGGTCTCCCAGACCCTCCGTGCACTCCCCTGGGCAGCGGGGTGGCTGGGGTGAGGTGGGCGAGTGCTCCCGCCCACTGTGAGAGGTTCGGTGGGAGGAGTGGGCAACAGGCAGGGTGGAGAGACAGGAGGGACGGCAAGGTGCCGATGCCGAGAGCAGCCTCCAGGGCTGTGAGAGCCACGCAGAGGGGGACGGTCTCTGTCCAGGCAGGGTGCGGGTCTGGGGCCTTCCTGGAGGCAGGGACATAGGAGCCAGGCCTTGAAGCATGAGGAGGACTGGGCACTGGGGGACATTGCGGGCAGGCTCAGGGCCAGGAGAGGGGCCTGTGGATCAGCCAAAGGTGACGGGTTCCCGAGAGCGGGGGTGGGGACTGCACCTTGTTGGACAGCATCCGGGCCCCCACTCAGCCACCCCTGCGGGCCCCCCTGTGGTGAGCTGGACGGGCAGCAGGCTGTGGAGCCAAGGTCAGTCCGGGTGTCCAGGAGTCGTCCCAGCGCTCCACCTGCTGCCGCCCGTAATGAGAGGGTTTCCATTATTTTCGGGTGAGCGCCCCTGGCAGATGCGACAGCCAGCAGATGTGTGAGGTCCGAGGTGATTTGCAAGGGACTGGTTCCTGTGATGCACAGTAATTGCCCCAGGCGAGGCGTTGTCACTCAGAGGTTGTCCTGGCCTGCCAGGGTGAGGTAGAGGTCAGTTCAAAGATCCGTGTGGCCGCAGGAAGTCAGAGGACCCCCACAGGGCTCCTGGGGATGGGGCAGAGGGCTGAGGCAGTGGCTGTGGTCTCAGGGGCTGTCTGGCCAGAGCCCCACTCTGAGCTGGGGGAGCCCTGCAGTAGGCCCCCTGTCCCCAGGTTTTAGGTGTGGGGTGATACTGTGGCCTGCCCTAGAGCTGGGCCTGTCCCTGGTGCTGAAATTCCCTCCCCTGAATTCACTCCCCTGGGGGCCTTTGCAGGCTGCGTGGCAGCCCTGAAGCCATGCCTGGCCCAGCCTTTCCTGACCTTCTGAATTCTCATGTTCTGGGTCTCCCGAGGCCCCATCTGTGACGTCTGGCAGTGGACTCCACGAAGAGGTGCTGAGGGTGTGGCTCCTTGGCTGTCTGAGTCAGTTTGGGCGGCCATAACAACCGCACGCATTGGGGGCTTTAACCACACTTTCATTTTCCCAGAGTTCTGAAAGCTGCATGTCCGAGATCGAGGTGCCAGCCGGGTCGGCGCTGGTGGGAGTTCTCTGCCTGCATGGCAGGCATCCACCTTCTCGCTGTGGCCTCACCTGGCTGCCCCTTTGTGCAGCAGAGAGAGAGATCTCTGGTGTCTTTTCTTAAAAGGACGCTAATCCTATCCTAGCACATCCCCACCCTTGACCTCATTTGACACAGTTCAGGCCACAGCATTAGCCATCCAGGGGCTCACCTTCAGTGCTGACCCATCATCTCATGTTTTCTGTCCCTGGCACACGCCCAGGTGTGCCCCATGCACACCCCTGCTCACCCGGAGAGTGTCAATTTCCCTTCCGGCAGGAAGAGCTGTTCCTGGGCTGCTGGGCCTTGCCAGGCACGGCGCTTTCCTACCAGGAACAAGCCAGCACCTTCACTGGCTGGCGCCAGGCTGGTGCATACCACACAGCCACAGCCGGCTGTTGGCTTTGCTGCCTGCAAGCCGTGTGATCTTGTGGGTGTCTGGAGCCTCTGTTTTCTCGTCTCTGCGATGCGGTTTACTCCTTCAGCACAGGCTTAGTGAGAATCACTTGCCCACCAGGCACCTGGACCTGGGGATGGATATAGGGACCACAAACCGGGGGACTCTGCCCCCAGGGAGGGGACAAAATCAAGACTCAGGGTAACATATTCACATGTCATCATTTTAACAATAGTAATGACCCCTTCTATTATTTTCAGTGACTAAGGAAAATGAAGAGAGGACCTGGAGCTGGTCCTGAGTGGTGACGCCTTAGAAGGGGGTGGGCGGTTGGGGCACCAACGGACAGACCCCCAGGGCAGGCACTTCCCCCAGCTTTTCCCAGCAGGCTTTTCAGGGACTGATTAACCCTAACCTGTTCCTCGGACTTGAAAGCAGCTGTTGGGGGGGGGGCCCGAACCTCGGCTGGTTGTTCCAAGGAGACCAGAGGCCGAGGCATCCGAAGGGGGTGCTGTTGTTGCCGCATCTTTTCACGGACGTCTGAGACTGTGTTTGCAGCAGCAGATGTGAGGCACTGTCCTCTCCCGTCACATGGTTGTTCACTGTTCTGAGAAGGTCACATCGTAATTCATTAGCATTAATTAGTCCCCCGGCACCCCCGCACCTCTTCACTCCACAGCTCCATTAACTTGGGTGTGAATCACACATTCCGGGCGCCAATCAATGAAGGTTTGTCTATAACGTACAAGGTGATGCTATTAGTTACAATAATTAACTGCCTAATTAAAAATACAAAAGCTGTCTTTATGAAGGGCAATTAACCACTCAGCATAATTGATAATTCATAACCCTCTGATTAGGAAAGACAAATACTAAGAAAGAACCAGATTGCCTGGGCTACTGATTAAGACGCTATCCACCTCTGGGTCTGCATCCACTCTGTTGCCAGCGGCCCTGCGGACTCCTTCCCAAACGCCCATGTCAGCTTGGTGCCCAGGGGGCCTGGAGGCTCGTGGGAACGTGGTGGTGTGAGTTTTCCCATTGAGTGCTGTCTGCTCCCATCAGTGCTCGTGGGGGGCTGCGGGCCTGAGACACCCTCGGGCAAGTGGTTGGCGTGGTCGTGAGGACGGGTCCCCTCACCGGCCGTCATTTGGACTTTGCATCAGTCAGTCATTCAGCCAGCACTTGCCATGGGCCTGCTGTGTGCCAAGCCCTGCGTGACATGCCGGGTGCTGAGGACAGCTGAGCAGACCCCTTCCCGACCTCACAGAGCACATAGGTGACCACGATAAGGCACACACCTCTGCGTGGTCCCTTGGCCTTCGCCCTTTTGGGGAAACACACATCCAGCGTTAATTAGGTATATGTAGTTCAGATGCAAAACGTGAGTGCTAATTATTGCAGAAAGGTCCAGAGAGATTGCTAGAACGTTCAGAGGTTGACCTCTAGCTAGGCCAGGTTGGGTGGTGTGTGGAGGGAGGTGACCAGTGGGTCTCCGAAGTTGGGAGAGGGTGTAGAGGCGCAGCATGTCACAGGCAGAGGGAGTGGGGACACGTCCCAGGTGGAGGGAGCAGAGACATGTCCCAGATGAAAAGGGAGGCATGCGCAAAGGTCAGGCAGATCCTTGGGAGTCTCAGGTGCGCCAAGCGCAGGAGCAAAGCAAAGAAGGGATGTGGGAGGAATGGTCAGGTCCCCTGGAAAGGTCTACTTCCACTCAGAAATACCAAGCCGAAGACTCTGGGGTTGGTCAAGGCCCACCTCAGGGACCTTGGTGACCTGGCCCGCCCAGGGATTGTACCAGGTACCCATGGAAAAGCATCTGTCTAGCCCTTTCCCCCGGGGGCCACACACTGCCTGGTAACAGCACCCTCCACCTGTTCTCACCTCCAGACTGAAGCGATCAGGGCTGAAGGTGAGGTTCTGCACCAACGAGTCTCAGAAGTCCCGCAAACACCTGGTGGGGGAGCTTCGCCACCTGGGCTTCGACATCTCTGAGAGCGAGGTGACCGCCCCGCCCCCAGCCGCCTGTCGGATCCTGAAGGAGCGAGGCCTTCGGCCACACCTGCTTGTCCATGACGGTAGGCCTGCCGGGCCCTGGGACCTGGTGGGGGTGAAGGCACCCCCTTTTAGGACAGGGGCTGGGGGACAGCATCTCTCTCTCCTGGGCCAAACCACTAGGAAGGACGCAGTGTAACCCCAGGCTCCTGCTGCCAGCACTCACAGCCTGTGGGCTGGAAATCCCCCAGGCCACCTCATCCCCGGCCTCGTGCCAGAGGGCCCTCAGGTTCCAGATGGCTCTTTGGGGGAGAGCCTGTGTTGTCCTTGTTTGATCTGGAATAGACCGAGGGGGGCAGGGAATAGTCAGGGGTAAAATTCTAGCTCCTGGGGGAGTGTGTTGCAGGAGTCGTGTGCAGGGAGGGAGGGAGGGAAGGAGGCCAAGGACTGCAGGGTCCTGACGTCCGGCACCCACAGCCTGAACTGTGTTTGCAAAACCAGCCCTGCTCTGTGGCAGATGGCACAGCGTTTGCATCCTGATTAGTCCGAATGCGAGGGGAAATGCCACCCCAGCCCTCACTGGGGAGTTCTCTGGGCCAAATGGAAGGGGCATTGTTGCCTGCTGCCTCGGAATGTTTAGGAAGCAGAGCCATACACAGTGTTTCGGAATCCAGGACACTTGCCTGTCCTCGCGCCGAGCCCTGCCTCTCTCCCCCTTCCTCTGCTCTTGGTGTTCTTGTTTACAAACTGCTCACCAAGGCAGGTGTGCTCTTCTTCGTCCCAGCAGGAGTGGGGTCCCCTGACTGGCCAGTGCTCCCTGCGAGGTCCAGCATCCACTCCATAGCTCGGGTGCCCACCGAGGGCGGATGCTGGCCTTTAGAAACCAGGTTTCTCCGAGCCCCACCCCTGTGATCCAGGACCCCTGCCAGTGTCTTCTGAATGGTCCTCCGAGACAGAGAAAGACTTAGGGAAGATCACGCCCTCCTCAGGGCAGAGGTGGGTGGGGACAGAGCAGGTGGAGAGCAGGGGGCACCAGGTGCCCCCCCAACCCCCAAGCTATCCTTCTGCATCTGTGACCTCCAGAAACGTACCTGAAAGTGTTTTCGGACCTGAATCTTTTTTTCAGGTTTGATTGTTGATGGATTGCCCCCCTCATTTCACTATGAAAAGTTTTCAGTGTGTGGCAAAGCTGAAAGACTGTTATTTGGAATATTTGTATGCCCTTTGCCTGGATTTTTTACCAATGAGGTTTTACCGTTTCCTTCATCACACGCCTACCCACCCCTCCCGTCCACCGCCCAGCTTAGCCTCCGGAGCATTGCCAAGTAAAGCACAGACATCAGCCCCTTGCCCAAACACTTCAGCGCATTGTTGACTGGGTGTCAATATCTGTCTACAGTTTTTTGGAAAGGTTTTATTTATTTATCTTTAGAGAGAGGGGAAGGGAGGAAGAGAGAGAAACATTGATCGGTTGCCTCTCATACGCATCCCAACTGGGAACCAAACCAGCGACCTTTCCCTTTGCAGGACAATGCCCAGCCAACTGAGCCACACTAGCTAGGGCTGCTTATAGTTTTGTTTTGTTTTGTTTTATCTAAAATTGATATACAATGCAATGCAAACATCTCCAGTGTACTTTTGCTGGGTTTTGACACATGCGCACACCTGTGTAACCCCAATCCCCATCAAGATGTAGACCTTCACCCTCACCCCGAAACTTCCCTCATGCCCTTCCCAGTCCAGTCCGGCCCGCCTCCCCTCAGAGGCGCCCACTGTGCACTTTTTCCATTATAAACAAGTTTGCCTCGTCCAGAGTTTCACGTCGATAGAATTACACGGCCTCTAGTAGCGTCGGGGGTCCCCAGACCACCTGCAGGCTGATGACTTTGTAGAGGAGTTGGAGGCCTCCGAAAAGCTGTCCTATGGCTGCACGTTGTCACAGAGAAACAGTGCAGGTGATTAAACTCAGCCACGGGAAGGGACCTGGGACACACTCCAGGAGAAGCCAGGCACGACCTTCCAGTCACCCCTCCAGTGGAGCTGCACCGGCTCTTGCTTAACTCTCTCCGCAGCAACGTGTGACCGGCCACACAGAGTGGCGTCACCCAGCAGAGCTCCCGGGGCCTCGCATCCAGGGTTGTGACTAAAGGTCAGCCAGTTAGGCATGCAGTGCCCATGACTGACCTTGGCTGCTCAGTCTCAGCGTCCCTGGGTGTCACACTGACTGCGCTTGGCCCGGGGCCCCAGGCCCACACCACCACTCTCCACAGGCAGGATGTCCCAGGGGCTTGGCGGGTCCCCTGGAGCTGGCGGGAAGCCAGTCTTTCTGGGGGCGGGGGTGCAGGTTTGAGCAGCCCAGCCTGCTAAGCTGCCCTTCCTCCCACAGTGGTCGTACATGGAGCCCCTTTCATCCAACAGGCTGTACCCGTAGGGCCTTTCCTTCCATGGAGCAAACACCCTGCGGCTGTTCCCCGTCTGCTGTGGACTGCCCCCTGGGCTGCTTCCAGTGTGAGGCCAGCAGGAAGGACTCTGAGTGACTGGACTAACTGAACAGCCCCAAACAGTTCTTCCGAGTAGACAACCGGGGGGCGGGATTGCTGGGCGTAGGGCGTGTGTTCGTTTTATAGACTGCCAGCCCTTTCTGGGGGCCGAGTGACGGCGTAGTCCTGCCTCGGGGCAGCTGCTCCGCGCCCTCTAGCGCTGGGTGGGATCCGTCTTTCTAATTCTCTGCAGGTGGGTGTGGTGTGGTGTGTCCCTGTGGCAAATTCTGTTGTTGTTTCTTTTTAATCCAGAAAGGCCAGCATCTAATGCTTAGAGGGATGAGGGCCTGTTTCGTCCTAGGAGCTGAACACAGGGTCAGGGACCCGGTTCGCCCTGCGGTTTTCCTGTTTGAATTTACAGTGGGGGCAGAGAGACTAGGAGGAGGGGGGAGAGGCTTTCCTAAGGGAGGGGCTGGGTGCGACTCTGCTCCTCCTGCTCCTCACTCCTCAGGATGTCCCTGTGACCCTACTGTCCCTTCCCCAGTGGGGTCTGGTTGCCATTCACTCATGGCCTTACAGTTTGGGGCCAGCAGCAGCGACTCCATGGAGGTTGCAAGCGGCCCCATTTCATTCTGCTTGTCCTCCAGGCAAACCTCCCTTCTTAGTGGCAAAGTGACGGGTTTCCTGCCTGTGGTAGAGAGCTAAGGGCTCCCAGGGCGGTGCCCGTGTCCGGGTAGGGGTCCCCTGAGCAGGCCCATCTTTCTCCTGACAAACTCTGTAATGGTGGGCACTTGACATGCCCTCACCTGTAAAATGTGAGTAACCCCCCTTCTTTTCCACCCCCCAGGGTGGGGATTGGAAAGAGAGAGTGCACCAGGGAAGGAACAGGCAGGTGTGGCCCACAGAAGGTGTCCGGGTGGGAGACAGGAGGCAACCTCGTCACCCTGGGCTTTATCCCTCTTTCTCTTTCCAGAAGTCCGCTCAGAATTTGATCAGATCGACCTGTCCAACCCAAACTGTGTCGTAATCGCAGATGCAGGAGAAAATTTTTCTTATCAAAACATGAATAAAGCCTTCCAGGTGCTCATGGAGCTGGAAAATCCGGTGCTCATGTCGCTGGGGATGGGGTGAGTCGGCCCCGGGACGGGTCTTTTCGGGTCTCTCTGACTTACTGAGCCAAGGAAAGAAGGGTGCGGAAGCGTGGGCATGAGGTGGGCATGGGGTGACTTCCTTTTCCCTCCCTCCCTTTTCTCTTCAGTTCTTCCTTCCTTTCTTTTAATCATTTTTGAGGAAATCTGAATCAGCAGGAGCTGGTTGGTCAAGCTTCCCTGTGGGCCCTGGGCTGGGAGAGGTGGGGCCGGGCACGGGGAGGGGAGGGTCATTGCAGATGGCCGTTGCCCTTAGAGATCTCAGAGGGCAAGTGTGATGTCGGAGCTGAGAGCCCAGGCCGTGAAGGTGCACGTGTGCGGGACACAGCAGCAGGCGTTGAGAGGCCGTGCCGAGGGGACGGTGAGGCAGCGGAAAGTGGGCTTGGGGGCCTGGGGGCCGCCCCGGTCCGACCCCTCGGCTCTGGGTGCAGAGCGTGGTCGCTGTCCGCGTGGCGATTTTGTGACCGTTGCTTTTGTCGGGGCCTTCAGTGTATCTTTCTTTTACGAAAGGTGTGTCGGTCATTTTTTCTCTGACACCCTTTACCACCAAGGCAGCACGTGGTCATGGAAGAAGAATTAGCGAGCGCAGACGCGCGAGAACAAAACGCACCGTCGCGTCGCACAGGGAAAGCTCTGTCAACTTCTGGGCGTGTCCCTCCCAGGAGTTTCCTGTGCACTGAGCGTCCCCGGTGGGTGTGTTCCCCTCGGCGTCAGACCTCACCGAGTTCCGCCGCCTGTTTTCTCTTGTGCACAGACTTGATGTTGTGAACGACTTTCCAGGCGGTGACCAGCTGGCCCTGTGGTCTGGTTGTCCCGCGTGGGGAAATCCTGTGGCGCTTTTAACCCAACATTTAGGTAGTTGCTGATTTCCTGCCAAAGTCAGGCCGTGATGAGCATGTTGGCGTTTCGGATGAGGTGCATTCTTGAGCTTCTCGATGCCAAGTTGCTCTCTATGGGGCTGAGCAGGCGTATTCTGCAGAAGCAGTGCCAGGGACTTAGGGTCCCAGGCTCTCCTAGTTGCAAGGACCCTGGACCCCGCCCCAGCTTCTCATGCTGGGCGGGACCTGGGCCATCAGTGGGGAAGCCCCACAGGGCCAGCTCTTGGAATAGACAAGGGAGGGACTTTTGATCTGGCCACCAGCCTTTTCGGAGCATTTTCTCTGCTCCACGTCATTTAATTCCAAACACACCCCGTGGACTGCAGGCAGTTCCACTGACAGGTGGGCACATGGAGGCGAAGGAAGTGCCAGCCGGGCCAGCGGTGCCAGCCAGAGCCTGTGCTCATCACCTCTAGGGACCTTCTAGAGCAGATGTGTGGCCCCACACAAGATCTTAAAGTTTTCCAAGCCCATGTTTACAAATTGGAAGATTTTACATACACTATCTTGATTTCTGGGTTCTTTTGAAAAATCGGATTGGCCAGCCCTGGGCTCCATGTCGCCGAGCACACAGCAGCTTCACTGGAACCAGTGCCAAGTCGGTTCCCGTCCACCAGCCCCCACCGCTCCCCCTCGCCCCTTCTCCAGACTCCTGAGTCAGCTAGCTTTGTCTTACGCTGTTTGTACATGCAGCAGAGAAGTATTTTTTCTGTGTTACTAACAGAAGAGGCAAACAAAAGAAATTACAGGAAAGAAAAGAGAGGATCTATTTGGAACTAAAATAGTCTAATGTGTTTATCATACAAATAAAATGTGTCCTGTTTAGTGAGGTTTCTCCAGAAAAACTGAAGCACTGGGTGTGTGTGCGTGTGTGTATGTGTGTGCGTGTGTAGAGAGAGAGTGTCGGGGTGGGGGCAAGGAAATTGATTGTGGAGGGCAGGCTAGCAGGCTGGAAACTCAGGGCCGAGTTGCACTGTGAGTCCAAAGGCAGATTCCTTCTTGCTCAGGAAGGTCAGACTTTGTTCCGTTCAGGTCTTCCACTGGCCGGAAGAGGCCACGATGTGATGGAAAGCCATCTGCTTTACTCACGGTTCACGGATTTAAATGTTAATCTCATCCAAGAAACACCTTCTCAGAAACATCCAGACTAATGTTCGACCAAATACCTGGGCAGCTTGGCCCAGGCAAGTTGACACACACACAACGAACTGTCCCGGTCCTTTGGTGACCTTACAGCCTCCTGCAGTGGAGGTCACCGCAGACCACAGAACCCGGCGTGCTTCACGGTTGACGCTCTGGTCTCGGTCCTTCGGAATCCCTAAGTGACCGACCCATCACAGGAAAACAGCACAATTAAGGAGCTCTGTTATAGCTCGTTTATGTGAATACCTTGTTTTTTAAAATTGTCTCTAACTCTGAAAGATTATTCTAGATTATGGGAAGCAGTCAAAATAGTTATGTTGTTGAAAAAGAAAAAATGTGGAGCCTGTTGCTTCTGCTTTGTAATTCCTCCGTAAACCACTCAGTAGTAGGCTCGTCTGTTCTGCAGATAAGCAAGCAGTGAGGGGGTCTCCAGCTTGGTGGGGTTCTGACTTGAGTCAGCCGTTGGATGCTCAGAGGCGAGGGAGAAAGGACAGCTTTGGGGCCTAGGTCCCAGCATCTCAGGACAGCCCGAGGACCTGTGAAAGCTGCTGCCATGCCCACCCAAGTGGGGGTCACTGATGACGAGGGGCCGGTCTCCACGGGCGCAGGGCCGAGCGGCGCCCCGAAGGAGGCGGGACGGTGGGTGCTCTGGGGCAGAATGTCCTGCTCTGGAAACGGAGTGATTTACATTGGGCATCTGTTTGGACCGAGAGTGGGAATTGCCTTTGTGATTTCGTCTGTCATGCCGCCATCAGAAAATTAAGCTGTTTACGCGACAGACTATGGAAGGTTAATGGCTCTTGTAGGAAAGGTCAAGCGATCATTTCGAAGGGAGGCTGTGCTGAATAATCGGAAGAGCAGAAGAGTGAAGCACGGAGTCTCTCTGACTGCTTCTCCAGGCTTCCTCCGGTCTTCCCAGCACCCACGGCGCCTTCTCCTGGGCTGAGCGCCGGGGACCAGCCAGGCCCGACCTTGCTTTTCTCACGCCAGTAACAGAAGATAAATGTATCGAGTCTCTCAGGTTTGGGGAATAACCTGGGCTTTTGTGTTAAAAAAAAATTAGCTTAGGTACTTGCATTTACTGTATTTCTAAAAATGTTTCAGCTCTCAGATGGCCTACAAGGTGCCTTCTTGTTTTCCTCATGAATAAGAAATAAAAAATATATATATATATTGGACACTGTAACAATAAGCCCAGATTCAGTTAGAAAAGAAACATTAAGGTTTCTAATTTTGATTCTGGAAGTCAGTTTTTTCTTTAGACTCTAAAAACTCATGCAGCAAAAACAAAGGTTTTTTTAATTTTTTCACTACAGTTTCCGTCCAATATTATTTTGTGTTCGTTTCCAGCACAAAAGACAAGGTTTTAGTGGAATGTTTTTAGCTGCGTTTCAGTTTTTTCCTCCCATCGGGACTCAATTTAAACGTAAGAAAGTCCAGATTTCTGTCCCTTTGAAAGAGAGACCTGTCGGCATATGACACAGGCAGAAGTTGCGCTGTGTGGCTGTCCTCGGCAGGCTTCTCCGAAGGGGGGGCGCCCCCAGCTCCTGCCTCCTCCAGCCAGGCCCGGGCGCTGGGCCAGAGGCCCCCGGAATCCTCAGCTCCAGACAGAGCTGCGCCTGTTGCAGCAGGGCGGGATGGTGTGGCAACTGTTTCTTTGGCTTCTGGGTTAGCCACTGCCCCCTCTTCCCTTCCTGCAGCGGTCACCAGGCAGAGGGTGGGGGGCCCAGGGGGTGGCTCTTGAGCACCTGAGGCAAGCCGTGCCTAGAACAGTGTCCATCCCCCCCACCCTCACCGATCCTCAGGTCCACTAGTCCGTTTGAGAGGCTCCCAGGCCTGGACACCCCCATCTCCTCCTCTCCCTTAGCTTCAGGTCTTGGCTGTGATGTATCCTTCTCTGGGACACCCTCCTGTCCCCTCCCCAGGCTGTCCGGCCAGCCAAGCAGAGTGCGGAGCACACAGTTGCCCTGCCGTCGCCCTTGCCCTTGCCCTTTCGTGCCTGCCTGCAGACTTGCCTGCTTCCCCGCCGGACCAGGAGTCCCGTGGAGGGGAGCCTGGGTCTGGGCGGGCCCCTGAGTCCTGCAGAGGGCTGTGGGGGGGCCGTGTCCTCCATGCCTGGGGGGATGATTGACGGAGGCAGCCCCAGCAAACCAGCGTTTCCCCCTTCCCCTCGGCCACGCTGTGCTTTACTCTGCCCTGCCTTACAACTCTGGTCAGAGCTAAGGAAACCATCCTGCCAAAGTGGTTGTTGTAGAAATGGGAGAAGTAGAAGAAACTTGTAGAAGGCTGTATGAATGCAGAGTGCATGTCTACGTCCCGGGTGTGAGACAAAGGCAGTTATGAACCTTGTAGGCTGTGTTGTGGGGTCGCCCTTGAAAAGGGGGAGCATTTACAAGTCCCAGCTCCAAGCAGGTGGCAGTTCTGTCTGGGTAGCAGGCACCCTCCTCAACATGTGCAGTGTCCCAGCCAGTCTGTGTCCCTGTGGGTGCCCCGTAGGGCACAGAACCTCGGACCCTGATGAGGAGGCCTGGGGCTAATGACAGGAGATGCCCCCATGGCGTCCACACATGGGCTCCAGGCTCTGAGTCCACCTGGCGGGGCTGAGTGCCAGGGAACCGGCCCCTGTCAAGGCCAAGGGTTTGGCTGAAGCCCTGCAGCCCTGCCTGCTGCCGGCCCACAAGCTACTGAGGCAGGTGATACAGACCCAGGGCGGAGAGTGCTTGCCCCTCCTGAGTGCTGGGTACATGGGTGCTGGCCAGCAGGGCAGAGGGGGACTGGCCGAGTCCTGGGCTCGGCTGAGCTGGAGGCGGGGCCCGACCCTGGGGCAGCGCCTGGGAGCTCGCTCAGCTTCTTCCCTGCAAGTGGGTGCAGAGCAGGTTCCAGGCCCACAAGCTGGAAATACCCCTGTTCTCTCCTCCCCAGCTCACGTCTTCTTGCCTGTGTCTCATTCTCGGTCTGGGTGAACGGTTGTTTGTAGTAACGTTCTCTAATTTTTTTTTCAAGCAGTTCCCACATGCTAGGCACATGTTAAGGACTTGTTTATGTGTGTGTCATTTTTTCCAAGCCTCAGTACAACCCATGAAGTAGGTACTGGGGTTTGGGGGCCCATTTTACAGTTTAGGAAACTGAGGCCCAGACAGCTGAGGCAACCCAGAGCCCCTCACTTAGAAAGAAGTGGACAGAGGCCCTGACCGCTGGAGCCAGAACGCTTCGCCCTTCTCCGCTTTAGCCCACGTGTGTGCACACGTGATTTAATGTCTCCCAGACTTGAAGGGCATGGGCACGGGGAAGGGTGACTGAGAGGTGGCTCTCCCAAGAGCCCAGCCGTCTCTGTCCCCAGTGAGACAAGAGACATGACTGTCTTCTTGTGAGAGCATCTGGCGCCCGTGGAGCCTGGCACCTCTCTTGACAGGCCACGCGGCAGGGCACCGCGGAACTGATGGGGTTTTCCTCTTCAGAAAGAGGTTGGGGGCTCCTTATTAGCAGTTGGGGTGTCTGTGGACCCGCTGTCCTTTCCCAGGTCACAGGTCTCTCGTCTTTCTCTGTGTTAGCAACTGCGTCCGTCTGCCCCGCGTGTGCCCCGTTAGTCACCATGACAGTCCCCATAGAGCTGCAGCAGGGGGCCCTTCTGACTGCGAGCTGCTGGCCCACTGTGTCCCCAGCCTGGGCATGGCAACCCACCACTGGCCATCTCAGCGTGGCGCCTGGACAGACCCATACTCCTGGCCTGACCCTCTCACACGGGACAGGGCAGTTTCTCCCAGCACGGCCCGGCGCCTGCGCCCAACTCACCTTGTCCCCTTCTGCTCATTTCAGACGCTACTACAAGATGACCTCCGGCCTGATGCTGGATGTTGGCAGCTACACGAAAGCACTGGAGGTATGGGCCCTGGGTCTGTCCGAGCTCTCGAGGCTGCCCGAAATGGCTCTGGTCTTGGTGGAGGAGGGGGTGTGCTCACTGTTCAAATTGCTTTTTATGTTCTCAGCATAGGCCCTCGAATTTGGGGCTGCACGCTGAGCACCCCCTCTTCCCTGGAGCTTGGCCTCCCAGTGGCCATGGTCACTCTGTCCCCCTGTCCCCCCCATTCCTCCACACCCCCTGTGATGACCCAAGTGGGCCGCTCCAGCATGACATCTGCCACTCCCCTTGTGGACTCGCTGCCATGTCTGTGTGGCCATCCATCTCGTTCCTGGCCCTGCTCCCCAGCAGCACCTTGAGCTTGCCATGTCCTGACTGGACTCCTTCTGGACTCCCTCCCCCACTTTGAAGGCCAGGCCCAGATGGGGCTCTCCAGCACCCTCTGACCCTCGCCTGGTCAGCTGCCCCGGCATAGGCTCCTGCCCCAGGTTAGCTCCTGTCACCTGCTGTCCTCACTGCTCCGTCAGGTCCTGCCTCCCTGCCCTCAGGTGAGAGGGACGGGCGGTTGGGAAGTGCAGCAGCCCTGGGTCTTTTCCCCCGGAGGGGCCGTGAGGGGGCTGGCCAGGGCGGGAAGGAGAAGGGAGAGGGAGAAACAAGAATACAAATGAGAACATCGGTCAGGGGTGGCCCACACAATGCCTTGCGACTTTGCCAGCTGTGGACCACCTTCCACTACAGTTGGGTGCCTGAGCAGATGGCAGGGCGCTGGGTGGCCGGGCCCTGAGCATCCCGGGCAGCCCGATGTGGCATGCTCATGCTCTCACCTATCGGGTGTGTCCCCCAGCCCCTGTGCCCTGCCCTTTGGGCCCCATGGTCCATGGGCGCAATTGGGGGCTCCTGTGGGAGGCCTTGCCTGCAGGTCGGCGCTCTGTTGTCTTGTCCCAAACCCATGCTGTGTCCCTCTCTCTTTTAGTATGCCTGTGGGATCGAAGCTGAGGTGGTAGGGAAGCCTTCTCCCCAGTTTTTCAAGGCTGCCCTGCAGGAGATGGGGGTGGAAGCCCGCCAGGTAGGTCACCCTCGTGGAGCAACCGTGCGGCAGCGGCATTGCCGGGAGTTTGGGGCTACAGCAGCCTTGTTGGCCAGGAAGCCACAAGACCTGATTTGGCTGGAAAGTAGGAAAAAGACAGGATAGGAGGCCCACTGAATGATTCAACCTGTCACATGAGTTTCAGCCTAAGGGTGGGAAACAGATGCCTGTGGCTTTTCTGAGTGAACTTTGTTGCTTCTCTCAATGGTTAAGAATCAAAAAGTCCTTTCAGTGCAGGAGAAATATTTCGTTGGGGAGACAATACACAGCAAGCTTGAAAAGATGCATGCAATAAAATCATGCTTCTTGCCACCTTTACGTGATAACTATTTTGAGACCTATTGCCTTCCAAACATCCATCTAAAAAGACAAAAAGCAGTTCTGATTTCAGTGTCCATGGTGCCTCTCCACCCAGGTCACGGGCAGTTGGTCCCCTGCAGCTGGCGGTTTCCCGAAGCATTGCAGGGGAAACCCAGCCCCAGGTGGCCCTGCTGCCTATTTTTGGCGTGGCCCCAGGGCATGGTTTGGCGAGGCCGGTGCCCCAGGGCCGCCGTGGCCTCCTTGCTGTTGGACCTGAATTTGCCTTGGGAGTTCTGGTCCTGGGTGCTGGTCTCTCTCGGTACTTAGAGGAAGGCGACCACTGCCACCGAAGTCTGGAGCCCCTGTGCTCCATCCCCCAGCTGTTTGCAGACAGCAGGAGGCACAGGGCTCGGCATCCCCAGGGGACACCCAGGAAACGCCCTGTGGGGCTGGTGGAGACAGGGGCTTGTGTGTGAAGAGTGAAGACTGCAGGAGTGAATGAACTGTTTCTTCATGACTCTGCTTGTAGGGCAGACTGTCCTCGTAGTGTGACAAGTCACACTCCAAACACACACGAGAGCAGAGAAAATGATGCAGCGGTTCCCCCTCATGTCCCTCCGTCACCCAGATCCAACCATTACAAGATTTTGCCAAATTCCCTTCTTCTACCCCTTTTCTTTTTTTTCTAATAGGTTTATTGACTTTAGAGAGAGAGGAAGGGGGGAGGGAGAGAAACAATGTGAGAGAGAAACATCAATTGGTTGCTTCCTGTAGGGGCCCCGACTAGGGATGGAACCAGCAGCCTTTTTGGTTTATGGGATGATGCGCCAACCAACTGAGCCACACTAGCCAGGGCCCCTTTCTCTTTCTTTTAAAGAATTTACTTGTTTTTTTTAAAAACTCTTGTATTTTAAAGCAGACCTACTATTATTGCATCCTTTCTTTCTATAGTATGTCTTTCAAAAATAAAAGTTATTTTAGACACAACCTTACAATGCTTTAACACGCCAGGAAGCACACAAAGTGCTCAGCCTTGTGAGTCACTGGGGAAATGCAAATGAGAAGCACAACCAGGTTCCCCCCTCACACCCACTCAGATGGCCACCCCAAGGAAGGAGCAAACAAAAACCCGGAAAACAACAAGCGCTTGGTGAGGTTGTGGAGAAGTTGGAACCCTCGTGCAGGAACACTAGCAGGGGTGTGAGATGGGACGGCCACTGGGAAGACGGTGTCCGGACACGTCACACACGAATCACCACACGACCCAGCAACCCCACCCCCAGGCACATACCCCCAAGAGTCGAAAACAGGTATTCAAATAAAAACGTACCCCTGAGTCTCCATGGCACCATCACTCACAAGAGATGGAAACAAAGCAAACGTTTATGAACAAGCGAATGAATAGACAGAACGGGGCGCATCTGCACAACGGGAGATTTCAGCTCAAAGAACAAGGAAACGCTGCTAAGTGCTAGAATGTGGGTGGAAAACACGGTGAGCGAAAGAACCAGTCGCAAAGGCCACCTTTTATACTTTGCATTTATCACGTATAATATTGTATATTGTATGTGAAGCGTGGAAATGCCCAGAATAGGTGAATCGATGGAGACGTAGAACAGATGAGTGGTCGCGGAGCAGGAGGGCGGGAAGGGGCTGCATAGTGGGCATGAAGGTGAGCAAGCAGTCAGGGACTAGAGGGTGATGATGGTGGCCCCAGACGGTGAAGTGCATGTTCTCAATGCCACTGATTTGAAACTTTAAAATGGTTGCGTTGGTCAGTCTGGCGTGAATTGTATCACAATTGAAAAACACCCACCCCCCGAAATCAGTAGCAATTCCTTAGTATTATCTAATGCCAGTCCATCTTCTTTTAATTACACTATCCATATTTAAATTTCCTCGTCTCAGAAATGTTCTTTTACGCCGGCGTGTTTGAATCCCGTCCAGACAGGGTCTGTACCTTCCTCGCACGTGGCCGTTTTATCTCGGCACGCTCCCCGTTTAATTTCTTACCGTGAGACGCGTCAGCTCTCTGTGCGAGCAGAGAGAAGGGCACAGCGGACCCCCACGTACCCATCACGGGCGCCAGCAGTTGTCGACGAAGAAACCACTTTTAAAAATGGCTTATAACCGTTTGTTTCGATGTAATTTCACATTTATAAAACAGTCGCCAACACAGTCACAAGGAGTCCCCATGTGCCCTTACAGCAACTTCCCAAGCGCTACCGTCGGACGTAACAGTCATGGGACAATTACAAAGTGGTGTTGACACAAGACCGTTTCCGCAGAAGGCCTCCAGGTGAATTAACAGTCTGGTATCAGCCACCTGGAGACCGCCCCATCAGCACCTCTTGCCATTTGTGGTTGTGTCTGTGAGGGGGTCGGTGACACGGGCTGCGAAGGGATTCACAAAGAGATGAATGTGCAGAGAGTTAAGTTTGGACTTTTATTTTCCCAAGAGGGGGAGGACTGGGAGCAGGTGCGGAGCAGGGCACCAGCCCTGAGGGGTCGGCACTTCGAGCTTTTATTCGGTGATTGCCTGGGTGTCGAGCAGGACGTTGCCGTCGGTTTTGGACAGGCTACAGCTTGTCTCGATGTCATCTTTGGTGCAGGGTCCGGTCCGGTCGCTGTGGTCTGTTACGTTCTGTGTCATGAGTTCCAGGAGCCTCTGTGCCTTCAGGGGGCTTCCAGTCATTTTCCAGTCCTGAGGATAAAGGCTCATGAAACAGTTCAGGTCGGCCATGCTTTATGGGGTCCAGCCAGCTCCGGCCAAAAGGACCTGAGAAAGGGGCTTTTGTCCTGTTAGTGTCCCTAAGTGTTCTCTGCTCTGGGGCAGTTCCTCAGTCTTTCTCTGTCTCAGGACTGTGGCATTTCTGAAGGGCACTGGCCAGGGATTTGGCAGAATGTCCCTCCGTTTGGTTTGCCTGATGTTTCCTGATGTTACGTGCTTGGGGTGGAATCTCACAGAAGCAACACTGTGCCCTGTGGGCACGTCCCCTCAGGAGGCAGGTGACGCTCTGTGCCTGTCACTGGTGATGACCACCTGGGGTGTCAGCCAGGGTTCTCCACTGCGAAGTCACTATTTGTCCCAGGGTAACGAATAAGTATCTTGTGGGACAGGACTTCATGATATCCCCTTCCTCTTCCCCTCCTAATTTCCGCTCCTGTCCATCATTCTTACCTAAAACAGGCGCCACTGTGCTGCTGGCGGACGGCGGTTTTCTGTCTCCAGCACTCTGTCCACGTCTGCTCACTGGAGCTCACTGTAAGGAAGTGCGTTCCTTTCTCTCCCATTCACTGATTTATTCCAACATGGACTCAGAAAGTTTGTTTTCTTTCAGGAGTCACAGTCCATTCTGTTGTCATTTATCTTGTTGCTCAGCTTTGGGGTCAGACCCCTGTTCAAGGTTAACACCCACGGCTTTAATCTGTACCCCCTCCCTCTCCTCTCCCCTAGATTGTTTCAAATCAGATCCCAGAAATCGTATCGCTCCATCCATAAATATTTCTGTGTCTCTAAAAGGCAGGAATTCTTTTTAAAACTGGTGCTCTCCCACCTAAATAATGCCAACAGTAACTTCTTAGTATCATTGAATACCCAGTGGTGGCCTCGTCCTGCCGTGAGGAACGCTGTGGGCAGCGGCCTGCCGTGGGCACTGGTGGGGTGTGTTGGCCGTGCCTCAGTGGGCCCTTTCACATGCTCCTCTGCCTGCTGGATCCTGCAGGTTGGTGGTGGGGTCTAGAGGTTTGGGCAGAGTCCGGGCGGTTTGTTGACGGGTGCTCTCTAGGTGGCGGCACAGAATGTCCAGTTGTCTCTTTCTGTGGGGTTAGCAGCTACGGAGGATGGGCCCCCGACTCCATTCCTTCCTTTGGGGTTGCAGAGTAGTGATGTTTGAATTCTGTCACCCCTTGCTTTCCCCCTGGCTCCTTCTCTCCAGGAAAGCTTCTCGCCAACTCTTTGTTACCCTGGGGTACAGTCTGTAGGAAACTCCAGATAAGTGCCTGCTTCTTTCCCATATTCATTAACGTTCGCAATAATAAGGTGATTCTCTGACATCCTCCCGAAGCGACAAAGGAGATTTAAAAATACACATGCCATCATAAAAAATGGACGCAAACACACTCGATGTGTTTCGGCCCGTGCAGTTTCTGTCTTATCTTCATGGCAGGAACCATAGTAACCCATCTGTGACCTGTGGGAGCCTTCACGGTGGCATCTGAGTCCCTTAGCCCTGACCCTGTGTCTCAGGTCCTTTGCTCCCTGTGATGACAGAGGTCCCACTGCTGCCCTGCGCCCTTCCTGGACTCCGCCACCCTCTCAAGGAGCCATGCGTGCCGTTAGACCTTAGAAACAGTGTTTAAAACCACGCTCGGGACGCTGGGGAGTTCTCATGGCTCCCAGCTTGGTTGTCCTCACCAGGGCTGTTTAGTCGACAGGGCTCAGAAAAATCTCTCTCTTTAAACGTGAAACTCCCCGGGGTTCCTTGTGAAACTGCTGATTCCGGTTCTGGCCTGCAGGTTTTCACTCAATGTCCTCAGTCTGCCACCTGGGTCTCCTCCGCCCACGTCGGAAAGCCTGGCTCTCGAGAA
>VMDR010002122.1:0-100271 GCA_007922815.1 Macrotus californicus
AAAGGAAAGGAAAGGAAAGGAAAGGAAAGGAAAGGAAAGGAAAGGAAAGGAAAGGAAAGGAAAGGAAAGGAAAGGAAAGGAAAGGAAAGGAAAGGAAAGGAAAGGAAAGGAAAGGAAGAAAAAGTACTCATATGAATCCAGGGTTCATTCTAAACCAGCAGGTCCTATGACAGAGGTACACATGTACCTCCCCCTACACTTCTCCCCAAAATATCATGTCCAAGGAATCATGATGCCTATTTAGGATGATCTCATCCCTCTGCCATGAGGAAGTTAAGAAAACTAGGCTAGAACCATATTCCTCTTGGGCAACACGCCAACAGGTGAGTGGCTTGGAAAGAGCATTAGATCCTGGTTTGAATCTGATACCCTTTAAAGGAGATGTGGCAACAATTAGCCCTCAGGATTATTCCTCTAGCAGAATGCCTGCTCAGAGAACAGTCTTTTTAAACGACACCAGCGTGGAATGAAAGGCGTGGGCAGACCAGCTCCTTCAACACAGTCCAATTCTAACACATGTCGAGCACCTCTCCTCTTCAGGTGACGACTCCCACAGGTCTCTCCACACCGGCACGCACAGTTCTTACACCTTTCCTGCTTTGTGCTGTTTTTCCTTCCACAGATCACCATGTAACTGCCTCCTTCCGTCTCCCCCAACGAGAAGTCCGCAAGGGCAGGATTTTGTCTGCTGGGTCCCATTCTATCTCCAATGCCTAGCACAGAGCTAGTGCTGGCAGGTACGCAACGTAAATTTGTTAACGTGAATTCACGAATGGCTGCCTCTGTCAGCCAGAAGGACTTCTCTCCCTCCGAGACCTTCCGAGCAGGAATTATCTACCCCCTTCACCTGGCTGCTCACAGACTACCTGGTTAGTTGCCTTTTCCTGCTGTAAAGAGCACAGGCTTTGAAGTCCAACGGCCACCAGAACAAGCAGCCAGTCTTTTCCACTTCCTGTCTCTGTGATGTGCTCTGTCTTACTTGGTCTCCGGGGTCAACAACCGTCACTTGTCACTGGTTGCTGTGAGGTGTAAAGGAGTGAGACCACGTGTCTTGCTGGACACAAAGCGAGTACATAGTAAGTACTAGTCAATACAATGTTGCTTGTGATAAGAACAGAGGATGAAACAAGCTTTTGGGGTTTTTTTTTAGTAAGTATGTCTCAAATATTGCATGGGGCATTCTGATACTAAAAAATGAGAGCCATTTTCCCCCTAAAATTCAAATGTCCCTGGGCGTCCTGTATTTTTTATTTGCGAAATCTGGCAACACTGCCCATTAGGCAGTTACCTCCCTGAAGGCAGGGTGGTATTTCTTACATCGAGATTTATAAGACATTGCCATATAACACTCCCTCAATAAATATTGATTGATCAGATGGATTTCGGAGCTGTGAGATTTTTATCTTGGCCATGAACTGATTGAATTAGCCTTAAATTATTATCTTGGAGTTTTTTGCATCTCTCAACAAGCTCCTTCCAGGCTCCTGTGCATTGCCAAGAACTAGAAGAATGGACACCGGGTCTTGAACAATTAATGGGCCTGAAGGATACCCGGGAGTAAGGTGTTGGGTGTATGTGGGAGCCTTGCTCAAGGAAGGTGTTGCCCAGACAATAGGAAACCAAACAGATGGCCCCGGCGGGCTCAGATCTCCGTTTAGATTTTGATCTGGTGCTTCCTTACAGCAAAGCAGAAATGGATCATCTGACCTTTAGACTAGACTGCAAGCTGTTTTGTGACAAGACAATTAGGTAAGGTTACATCAGGGATGTGCAGGGCTCAGAGAAACTGGGGAGTGCCAAGCAGCGACACGTACCCTGAGAACATCCCCTCCCCGCTGTGTCCTTTCTGTGGTTCATACTGACAGAGCTCCCTCCCTTCTTTACAACAAAAGGCACAATTACATCTGAAACTATTATATGTCAAGTATATCTCAGCTTCTTTTAAAAAAGCACAATGGAATAGCTTCTAGAAGCAAAAGATACATATATGCATATAAAAGTCTATATATATAATATATATTATATATATATATACACACACACACACACTCTGAAACTTCATTCATTCATTCATTCATTCATTCATTCATTCATCAAGTACTTATTGAGCACCTATTATGTGCCAGGCCCTATTCTAGATACAATACAGCCTGTGAACCAAATAAGACAAAAATCCCTGGCCTCTTGAAACTTATGTTCTGGTGGAAAGTAAATGAAATACACAGGATGTTAGATGGTGGAAAGCACGACAGAGGAAAGTGAGGAAGGGGAAAGGAGAGCACTGGGGCAAGGGTTACAGTCTCAAACAGGGGAGTTCAAGAAAGCCCTCCCAGAGATGGTGATATCTGAGCAGAGTTGAGGACATAAACAGGTGAGCAAAGCAGGTATCAGGGGGAATACCCTCAACAGCGGAAACAGCCGGCGCAAAGGCCCTGCAGTGGAAGTGAGCCTGCTGTGCTCCAGGTACAGTCCGAAAGTAATGAGGGCACGAGGTAAGGGGGTGATTATGGGGCAGATCATGGAAACCTCCCAAGTCATAGAAAGGACTCTGACTTTTTAGTTGGTATGAAATGGGAGCCACTGGCAGGTTCTGAGTGAGATTGAACTTTTCTAATTTATATTTTTAAAACCACCATTCTGGCTGCCGGGTAGAGGAAAGACTGTGCTGGGGAAAGTGAAGGGGCAACAAAGCCCGGAAAGGAGACTGTTGCAACAATCGCGACAACCCTCTCACACTTCTGGAAAACTCTTCTGGGATCAGACAAGGTGTGTCAGCGTGTGTGAATGCCAAACCACAGAAACAGGTGTTCTTAGCCTTCAGCCTGCCCAGGTATCACATAACTGAAAGGCTTTCGGCTTGTTACAAGCTCTCCTGATTATAAAGCCCAGTAATTATTATCTCGGCCTTGGCCAATTATCCCACGGGGTCCTGTGCTGGCTACCAATGATGATGTTGCTCATGGGGAACAGGTTCACCCCTTCCAGGCAGGCCCCATTAGTCCTGGCAGGTACATCTGAGTGCATGGGGATCCACACCCAGGTGTCTGCCTGACTCCTACACCTTGAGTAAGTCCCAGCGGGGACCTGAGTTTGTGGAGGACAGATTTCCTCCCACCCCTCAGTCCTGAATGCCACAGTAACTGCATTCTCAGGGACCCAGAAAGTCAAAAAGACGGGAAGGAGAGTAAGTGCTGCTCACCTAGCATTTATTTGGAAGAGAAGGTCGAAAGGGAAAGAGGCTGAAAACTGCACACAAGCAAAAGACAAAAGAGACTCTTCAAAGGCAAAAGAGGCTGAACTCCAGCATCACAATTAAAATAAATTATTGAGACGTAAAGGTATAAAGACACACAGGGGTGAGCAAAAGTCGTTTATTCTTGTATTATTTATTTGTATCATAACCATAAACTTGGTTTTGCCCACCCCTGTATTTTCCAAAGGGAAGGGGGGATTTCCTTTCCCTTAGACGGGTACACAGAGTTCTACTGGAGATGCAGGCTGGCAACAAGGCACAGAGAGACACAGGTGAGAACACAGGTCATGAAAGATCAAAGTCCAGGACTGTAGCCCCAGCTCTGCCACTACCTGGCTGGGTGGCCCAGGGCAAGTTGTCCAACCTCTCTGAGCCTGTTCTCTCTTCTAGAGTGGGGGACGCTGACAACGGCCTTAGACCACTGTGAGGTTTACCTAATCAATCAAGTCAAGTCTACAAGGCCCTTTGCAAGACTCACTCCTAATATTGGGTAGAAATATTTATAAATATTTTTACTTGTTGGCCACCTCCAAATAAATACTCAGTATATCCCTTCTATTATTTTATGCTCCAGTTTGGTTAAGGAAAAACAGCATTTTCCCATACAAATTCATATTTAAATAGGCACCTAACACTCTCAAGCTCCAGAATGAAATTCCCAAACACTTCTCTGATGATGCTGCCGACCTCTGAATCCTCAAACACTTACTCACCGCTTTCCCAACCAGGAACTCATTTTCTTTCCCCCAGCTTTCTCCTCTTTCTCACCTATTCCTAGTATGAGGACAAAGACACATCCTAGAAGCTGCTGGAATTAATTCTTGCTTAGAGCCATTTAGCTGCTGGAACCGTGAAGTCTTCCCTCAAATCAAAACTCTTTGATTTGTCTTCAGGGAGGCAGGGCTCCCAATACCTTTTGCTTAAAAGCCCCCCTGGAACAATGGGAAGCAGGCTGTCTCTAGATGCTGGTGGGGGAGCCAGCTGACCCAGTCCTTGTGAAGGGCACTGTCTGTCAAAGTTGCAAATGCACACCCCGACTGGGCAGACCCAGCTGTTCAGTTTATCTTCCCCGTACACCAGAACATGCACCACAAGATACATATGCTACGTTACTCCCTGCAGTGCTGTTTGCCTAAAGATAAGATGCAGCCCACGGTCCATGCCAGTGTCTATCAGGGGCAGGTTAAACAGACCAGGCACATCCATGCCACATAGCTATGACCAAAGTCAAAGAACATGAACGTTCTATAGACAGAGAACACACAAATATGTCGTTGGGCAAAAAAGAAGGTACGGAACAGTGTTACCCCGGTGCTACTCTTTGTGAAAGGATTATTAATAAATTTGCATCTGCATAAAGAAATGACCCGTGTGTTCTCATAAGGAGACCCTGAAGAAGATACACAAGCAGACCAATGAAGCCTGTTACCTGTGAGGCACTCACTGGTTGGTTGCCTGTGCCCTGGGGAAGACCTGGGTATGGAGTGGAATGAGGAGGAGAGGAGACTTTTTTGTTTTTAACCAAGTGCATGATTTGCCTACTAGAGGAATAGAAAGAAAACACCCTCAGTTATCTGTAGACAGAGGTCCCAGGCCTGGCCCTGGCCAATCCAGGCAGCCTCGTCCTGGGACCCTCTGCTCCCATCAGCCATGTCCCTGCTCCTGGAGGCAGGGCGCTGCACACCCCCCCCCCCCCCCCCCCCCCCCCCCCCCCCCCCCCCCCCCCCCCCCCCCCCCCCCCCCCCCCCCCGCACCTGGTCCTCTTCCGGGAGAGGTCTTTTCCCTTCTCTGCGTGGCTGCTGCAGATGCCCTCCCGCTCACACAAAGGCGAAGCAGGTAAATCCACTTCTCCTCGCCTCCTTTGAACATGTTCCCACCCCAAGGGTATTCTCAGAGTGTCCTGGGCACTTTCTCTCAGAGATTTTCAGAAATCTCCCTGAGGGCTGTGGCTGGCTGCTTCTTCAGGTCTTCTCATCCCCACCCCATCTGCTCCAGGCGATCCAATGCTTTGCCCTGGGGCCCGGAGCAGAGCGTTTACGGCAGTGGGAAAACAGACCAGTATCCTTCTGGGCGTATTAGATCCTTTTAAAAAGCAAGCAGAAGCTGAAACCTTCAAGGTCGTCCTGACTTCCCCACCCTCGCTGCTCCTTGCCCCACTCCTCCCACCCCAAGTCTAAACAGCATGTTTGCAAGCAGACTGACCAGCAAATACACGTCAGCCCACCCCAAGCACCCCGCACAGTGGCAAAGCGATACCAGAATTTCCTTCCCTCTCAAAGGGCACCTGGGTCTAGTCGCTGTTTGCAGAGCAGTGTTTGCTTTAGCACAGAAGCAGAAAGACTGAGGAAACTGGTTTGGCTGGTTTGTCGGCAGCAGCGAGCACAGAGCACAGGGATCCGAGCACAGAGCACAGGGATCCGTTTGAACTGAAGGTAAAACACAGGAGGGAGTGTCTCAGACAGAAGACACCAAATACTCCAGTGGCTTTAATATTACTACTCATTGAGCACTTGACACATCCTATGACTTGGGTACTATCCTTTCCATTTCACAGATGGGAAAACAGAGGCTTAGAAAGGCCTTAGCCAACGTCCGCCCAGCGGGCAAGAAGCATTACCCGAATTTCAATCTAGGTAGTCTGACTCAAGAGCCTTCTAAACATTGGGAAGATGCCAGTAGGTCCTTGGGGGAAAGTGGAAGACTGGAAGGAGATTAAGGGGAAGGAAAGGGAAGAGTTAAAGAGCAGAAAGAGAAAGGACCGACAGCCCTGCCAAGCATAAGCTGAGGCATTTAAGTGGGAAACAAATTAGAGAAAGGGAAACGGAGAGAGGGAGAAAGAAAGGCCACTACGAATTTCTTTTTAATTGACCAAAGATGAAAAACACTTAAAAATGACTAACCGCCCTTCCATTTCCGAGCTGGGGTTTGAGGTCTCCCTCCTCTGCCCTCTGAAGCTTTCAGAAGGAAGCACTCAGTGCACTGTAACCCGGGACACTTATCACAAAGCTTCAAGAGCCACAGCCCCAACTCTTCCCTGGCCATTCACAATCCCCGTCCAGGGCTGGCCTGAGGCCGCAGAGTTCAAGAGGAAAAAGGTTAAGCCCAAGTATGAGGGGCAGTAACTATATACTCATTCGTATATTCACTCGTTCAAAATGATATTTGAAAGCCTACTCTGTCCCTAAGAAATGAGCCATCAATTCACCATCCTTTCTTATTTCTCTCTGTCCCACCTACCTTCATGTTCAGCCCACATCTGCTTTATTTACTACTGCAATCCCAGGGTCTAGCCCCGTGCTGGCATTCTATGAATGAAGACGCACGTTTTAATTCTCATGACGAACCTGTATTATTGCACCCCATTTTACACATAGGGAAACTGAGGCTCATCGAAGTAATTTGATCTACCCCGGGTCACACAGCTAATAGCTGAAATTCAAACCTGCATCTTTCAGATACTTACAGAGCTACCCTGACCAACCACCCTGAATTCACTCAGCTCCTTGAAAGCCTGAAGCCCTGAGAAGAGATGGGAGTTGAGGCAGAGGAGAAACCCAGGAAGTCTGGATTGTGACAGGTGCCTCTCGGGGACTTTTGGGTTTTGGCAGCTTCTGGGAGATGCGAGAGCTGATTGCTTCAGCGACTGGCTTATCTGGGGCTATGCTTGGAAGGGAATGTGTAACAGACACCAAGGTGAGCATTTCGGAAGAAAAGGCTCGCTCAGTAAAAAGCCCTGGAGAGCAAACAGGGATTTCCATAACCACCTGGCAGGGAGAAAGGGCAGGAGCAGCAGCCAGTCTTCCTTAAATGGCCTTGCAGGGCCTAGGACCTTGGGTCTCTACTCCTAGTGAAACACAAAAGCCAGAGCAGGAGGATGGCCCATTAGTCCGCTTCCCCAGTGAGCTGTGCGTGACCCTTGTCACAGATGTGAGTAATGGGGACGTGATCAGGAAATGATCCTCTAGGAGTTTGAGGGGTGGGGAGCAGGGACCTGATGATGCAAGAGAATCCCAAAGCCGGTTTCTATTTGTTTTTTTAAAGCCCATTTAATTAGCCCTCCCCACCCCTGCAAAGGGTTCCCACTGACTTTCAGCACATCTTTTAGAAAGAAGGGGAAATGGGTGTACTTAATCCACACAGGTGGTTTTGCCTGTGAGCTAGGTCAATCCATCAGCCAAAGCTTGGATACAAAATATAAACCTTGTTTGCCAAGGGCCAGGTGGCAGAGAAAGCAAAGCAAGGAATCCATCACTCTAAAAGCCTACTGCCTTCCCTCCCCCCACCTCCAGTTACCTTAAAGCTGAGTGCACTAGGGTAATACTTGATCCCAAAACCAATTTGTGCTAAGAAAAAGGAAAATAATCAGAAACTAAAGAACAAGTTTATAGCTGTTAAAAAAAAAAAAAAAAATTCTCCAGCCCTGGCTGGTGTGGCTCAGTGGATTGAGTGCCAGCCTGTGAACCAAAGGGTCACTGGTTCAATTCCCAGTCAGGGCACATGCCTGGGGTGTGGACCAGGTCCCCATTTGGGGGTGAGTCAGAGGCAACCACACACTGATGTTTCTCTCCCTCTCTCCCCCTCTCTCTAGAAATAAATTAATAAAGTCTTTTTATTAAAAATAAATAAATAAAACATTCTCCATTCTAGCACCTGGAGAGAAATCAATGAAATAAATACAAGGATCTATGGGGCACAGGAATGACCCCCAAGTGTAGCCAAATCATCTTTGTGACACTCTATGGTCACCAGTGGACAAAAAGTGACAGGCTCATCCTTTTCACATTCCCATGCAGCAAACTCTCCATGGAGTCAGTGTTTAAACCTGGTACTTAGATGGCTTCCCTCCATTCTCCAGACTGCCCAAGGAGAAAGCCACCTCCCTAACCCCCAGCTGCCTGTCCACATCACAAAACCAGTCCGCGAAGGTTGCACGTGTGTTTTCCTTGTCAGAAGGGCACCTTCTGTCCTGGGGCGATTCCACACTGGATCACTGGAAGAGGACCCCATAGTCCAAATAGCCTCCCAAAAGTAAAATGTCAGGAAGCCTGTCGAGTGGGTGTGGGGAGGTGGACATAACAGGAACTGGTACCAGCCACACAAGCAGCCTGTGGGGATGGCGTAACCAGCTGCAGGCCCCCTCCACCTCGCACCTGGTCTGACCCGGCTCTCTCCCCACCGGCTCTCTCCCCACCAGTTCTCTCCCCTCTCAGGTCTGCCCTGTCAACACTTCTCTTCTCCCAGGCGCACAGGGAGGCGGACGTCCACTTCACAGTAGACACTAATTCCCCAAGCCCCCTCTTTCCTTTTGGGGATTACTGAGAAGGGCAGAGAACAGGAGAAAGACCAGCTGTGAAACCCTGAGAAGACAAATAAATTGCTTTATGCTTCACTTTTCTCATCTGCAAAATAGAACAATGGTACCTACACTCTTATAAGAGTCTTGGGAAGAATAAATGAGATAGAATAGGTGAAGCACTTGCCCCAGAGCCCAGTTAAAAGTGAGTAACAGGTATGGCTATTAATAATAGTTATTATATTATTAATATATAATATTATTATTATTGGTCAGACACAAGAACTTGTGAGGTGTATAAAAACCAGACTAACACCCCCTTGGTGATACAAATGTCTTGATGCAGGAAAAAGTGACCAGCACTTGTGTTGGGACACCTCACACACACACTCACACACACTTCTGTTTCTAACCCCTGATCAAGGCTGGGTCAACTTTGCCTCCTCCCAGAAGCCAATCCTCACTCTCCAATGATACCCCTTCAAAACATTCCAGGCACCTAAATACCCATGTTCCACTGTGCCCTGTAAATGGGTCCTGGGACATTTTTAGCAACCTGTTGGAACACGCTGCACCGGAGTGTCCCTGTAACTCCATTCATTCCCAGGTGCCCAGCACAGTGCTGGGCAGAACCCACGGCCAGAGGTAATGGCAGACCCTTGGCAAAAATCGGGCAAACACTTCCTTACTGATCCAATAGAAAGCTCCACACAGCACAGACAGTACTCAGGAAAGCAAATATATTTTAATCAATCAAGCCGTAGTTTCTGTTTTAAAAAAATGCCACCCACTGTTGGAACAACTTCCAAAATTCAAAAACTTTTTTCAGACGACAGCGTGACAGCGTGACTGCTGCAGACTTTCCACGTGGCCAAAGACTGGAAGAATAAACAATGAATTCCCTCAGGGGAATTGTGGGTGATTTCTTCTTTCAAAAAGTGCTTCTTTTATTATAACGATAACTCGCCTAGTGAACTAAAATCAAAGAGGAGAAAGTCGTTTGATAAGAAAAAAGCAAGCCAAACGGAAAGGTCGCCGGTTTGACTCCTGGTCAGGGCACATGCCTGGGTTATGGGTTCAGGACAAGGCTCCTGTGAGAGGCAACCGATCTCCATTTCTCTCTCACACAGATGTTTCTCTTCCTCTCCTCCCTCCCTTCCCCTCTAAAACCAAAAATAAAATTAAATTAAATATAAAGAAAGAAAACAAAGAAAAAAGCAGCACCTGGGAATCGGGGAAACAGATAAGAAAACGACCGCTCTTGCCTTCACCCCTGGACAACAGAGAAATGAAACAAAGCGAACTCTAGAATTCCGATTATCAGTGATAACAGGTCACAGAGGTACATTTGTGCATTTTCATTCCCTGAGTCAGAGCTACCAGGCTTTTTTTTTTTTCTTTTCCACATCATTCCTTGGGAGAATAGTATTTTTACCCAAATGTATGAAAACATCTCTGTGAGTAAAAGCCACAACTTCGGAACTGAGAGGGCTCCTCAGTCACCTCAGAGATGGCGCAGAATGGGGCCTGGGAGTGAGATGCTGGTTCCAACTTCCACTCTGTGGACCTTGGGCAAGTGGACTGCACCCTCTGAGCCTTCCTTCGCTCACCCCTGAATCAGGAATCGCCACTCTCCTCCCGCCCTGCCCACATATTAGGTTTTTGCAGTATTAAATGACAGACTGTCTCTGAACTAGTCAGGACGATAGGAGACACACTGCAGGCCTGATAGTGTCCCCTCCCTGTAACATAATTCACCACACCAGGAGAGCCCCTTCAACCTCGGTGCTCAATCATAGCGAAGCTTAGAGCCCTACCTCTGTGTAAATTCCAAACGGGTGTCATTGGAGTCAAGGAAGAAGGGGTTTGCCCAGTCAAGCCCCTGGACAGCGGAGCGCAATTTCTCGGACCCTGCCCATTCCTACCCTCCAGGCCCAAGGACCCGGGCCGCGCGCCCTCACCTCTGCCCAGGACTCGGCCTCTCTCCAAGTGCCGCCGGGGCACCGTGAACGTGTAGCTCTCGGCGCCAAAGCTGGGACGACAGGGGTCCGGCTCCTGGCAGAGCCGCGGTGAGACCTGGGGTAGGAGAAAGGTAGTGAACGGGGTGGCTCGGGGGTCCCCCTCCAGCGCACACCGACACCCACAGCGCAGCCCCTCCCTCCCTCGCTCCCGGCGTCGGGATCGTGGGACAGACCCACCCCCACCCCAGCCCCCGGGGCAGGCGGCCACTCCAAATTCTTTCCGAGACCTGCGGCCGCCAAGCCCCTAGGAACGCCAGGGAGAGGGGGCTGCTGGGTCACCTCCTCCCGATCCGGCACCCCTCTCCTTCCCGTCTCCTGTTTAGTTTCATTGGAGGCACCTTTACTCTTCCAGCTCCACTCTCCTTACGCCAGGGACGCTCCCGTTCCGAAGTCTAGCTCTTCACACCGAGGGCGCTCTAACAACTTCTGACCCCACTTTCTCATCCCGGGATCCCGGGATCGCCCCCACACCTAGTTACAACTCTTTCTCTACCTGACAGGTGCCTTTATTTCTCTTGATTCCCTTTTCGTTACCCCAGAGGTCGTCCCCACTCCTCCTGGCTCCCCCTGGATTTGCACCGGGGCCCCCCTTTTCAATATCCTGGCCCTCACTCTGCCCCACGCCCCCCTTCCGCCCACAGCCCATTCTGCAGCCAAGCCCGAGTCCCCAGAGCCTGCAGCGAGGCGCGCCCCCACCTCGGGAGCGGAGGGGGCGCTGGGCAAAGCCGCGCTCGCCTCCGCGGAGTAGCTTAGGCTGCTCAGGGCAATTGGACCCAAACTTTCTTGGAAGAAAGGGGAGCGGCGGCGACAGGAAAGAGGAAGGTACGAGAAGAGAGGAAGGGGCTAGGGGGCCGGGGCGCTGATGACCGGACGCGAAGGCGTCCCCCGCAAAGCCAGGGGACCCGACGTACGTGCAGCAGCAGCAGCAGGAGCGCGGGGAGTTCGCGGCACCGAGGGCCCATGGCGGACCAGGCGAGGTTCGGGTCCGGCCGGCCGGGCTGGAGTCTGGCAGGACACGCAGGAACTTACAGGTGGCCAGAGGCTCCCAACGCCACTGAGTAGGGCTCGGCCGCAGCCGCCAGGTGAGCCTCTGAGGCCCCGCCCTCGGCAAGGCTGATTGGCTGAGGACGCACCTGCCAATGAGCGGCGCAGCGCGGCCCCAGCTTCCTACTCAGGCGAGCGAAGGACGGCCCAACCGGAATCCCGCCCCCTGCCTCGCGCCAACCCGATGACCCGCGGGAGCGAGGGGTGGGTGCGGGGGCTCCAGGATTCCTGTACCACCGAGATGCAACTCGGCCTCGCTTTACCCTCTATTTAGTTGTCTTTTTAACTGGAGGTCTCCAAAGGTTCGTGTCTGCAAACCAGTTCACTGGGCAGGATCCACCTTTCAAAACCTGTTTCTTCACTTTCCAAATGGGAATAATAATCACAAACGCCTCCCTGTGTTGCGAGCTTGCCATACAGTTAATGAGACCATCTCCTGCACCATAAAAGCCCTGCTCAGGTACAAGCGGTAATAGTAACAGTGGGTGTAGGTAGTGGAAGTTGCGGTGCCAGGCTCTGTGCTAAGCACGTGACATTGACCATCTCATTTTATCGCATCTCAAAACAACACCAAAGCTGTGTTATTATCTTCCTTTGAGAGGCAACTGAGACATGAAGAATTTGAGGCGAGTAGGAGATGGTGGAGGACGGGAACCCACCTTCCTCTTATCTTAAGGCCCTTTCTTCTGTTAGCTTCACCTTCTGGGGCCCTGGCTAGCCGTCCAGCTGGAGCTGCAGTTGTCAATCTCTCCTTTAAGGGTGACCTGGAAGAGACCCTTTCAGAGATCACTCAAACCTGTTTATTTGCAGATAACAATGTCCCACAGCAAATCAATGTCAAAGCCAAGACTAGAACCTGAAGATCTCCAGATCGCCAGACAGGGGCTCTTTACACCCATAGCCACCAACCCCTTCTCCAGAGGATTTTTGTCCCCAATAAAATAATTTTAGGATCATGCCCTGGCTGGTGTGGCTCAGTGGATTGAGCACTGGCCTGCAAACCAAAGGGTTGCTGGTTTGATTCCCAGTCAGGGCACATGCCTGGATTGTGGGCCAGGTCCCCAGTAGGGGGCGTGCAAGAGGCAACCACAGATTGATGTTTCTTTCTCCCTTTCTCTAAATATAAATTTAAAAAATTAAAAAAAAAAATAGTAATTTTAGGATCAAAGAAGAAAGAATAGACATGCAAATGTTAGGTCAGACAGCTTCCCTGTCTGAGCGCCAGGGGCCAGCCACATGGCGTGGTTTGGCTACCCTGACAAGGACACCGTCTTTCCCGTCACCCTGCCAGCCCGGTGAGAACTACAAAGCAGTGTGTGGAGTCAGGTGCTCACTAGCCTCGTGACCGTGGCAAGTCTGTGTTCTCATCTACAAATGGGTTGCTAGGCGCTAATGCAAGAAAATCACGGACCAGAGTACTTGGCACCTGGTGTGCCGTAAATGTTTGGTGTGGAAAGGACCACCCCCTTTCTCATGGGGAAGGCCATGTTTAGAATATTTTGCCCAAAGCTTAAAGGTAAATCTGAGCCCATGAAGCTACTTTCTCAGCCCCAGAGAGGTGATGTCTCAAAGTAAGACACTCTCTCGGGTCAGCTCAGGCCCCCTCAAACTGTCCCCTCAGTTTTAATGGGTTTCCCCATCTGCCCCTCAGTGTAAATGGGTTTCTGAGCACATGCCCAGGCCATTTGGATTTCTGCATCTTGGCTTTCTCTGCCTCTTAACCCACCAGGAGGCTCAGAGGGAAAAGGCTCCAGTGTTCCTCTCCCACTGAGGCTCCTGCTGGACTGTGCATTAAACAAGGTAATGGAAATACAGAAAGAGGCGTTTCCCCCATGGGGCGGCCTTGTCCGTTTATTTTTTTTCTCCCAGTTATGTAAAAATACATATTTTATACCATCACGCGGCCCAGGGAGCTGTTAGGGCTTTGTTTTCCTCCGCCCAGCAAGCCCTGGCCTTGTAACTCTACAGTGACTCTCATCGATTCTTCCATTACACTCTGATAATTCAATAAAAAGTATTTTAGAAAACAATTAGGGGCAGTGTGGACAGGTCTGGAGAGATGCTCTCTTCAGACTTCTCAGCAAGTCCTTCTCCAAGCTCCAGGGAGTTGATCATGGAGGGCTGCCCTCTCTCAGCCATCCAGGGTGAGGAGGGGACACACAGAGGTACCCCGTGGAGGCGGGACGTTATGTGACTGTGGCCTTCCATGAATGACCTCGATTTCCTCTTCCATCAAAACAAGGTAGTCCTTGTGAGGATCAAACAAGCAGGTGAAGAAAACAAACAAACAAGCAGGAGAAGGTGGGCCTGTGCCACTGATGTTGAGCTATGCCACTGATGAAGCGTTCGAATTCTTGTCTTGCCACTGGCTGGGTGGCATGTCACCTGACCTCACCCATAAACTGGGAATGTCGATAGCACTTAATACACAAGGTTCTTGGAAGTGCCCTAAAGTTCGCTGTTAGCATTCTTGGCTCAGTACATTCATTCCCTGCCCAGGTCTAGGCAAAACTGTGAGCCCCTGGGAAGTCTCCACACCCGAACCAGTACCGTCTCTTAGGCTTCTGTGGCCTCTGCTTGGACAGACTTCCACACTGACTGAGTAGTCTTTTCAACCCTCCCAGGGTCATTTGCATTTTAAAGCGGGCTCCGGAGTGTGCTTCTTTCAAATAAAAACTCAGGAGCCATTAACTTCCCCCCAGAGTTCTTAACCTGGTGTCTGTGAATGGCCTAGGGGAGAGGGGTGTTCGTGGGACCCCAAGATTGTATGCACACCTGTCAGTGCAGGTGGTGAGTTCCACTGCTTTCATTAGCTTCTCAAACAGGGGGAAGAAAAAGTCAAAATCTCGGAGCTGAGATCTCTTTGAGGTCCTGTCCAATGCTAATGGTAAAATTTCAGGCATCAACAGGAAGAAGAAATGTTGAGCAGAGGCCTTTGCCAGAGTCCTGCCAGGTGGATGGCAGACCCTACACTGGTGCTAACTGGGCACCCTTGGATTTCCTTATTGCAGGGTGTGTCTCTGATGGACTTTTACATCCCGGGTGCCCAGGTGACTGGCCAGCCGTGGCTAATGATTAATCCCTGGGGCGGTGCTGACCCTTTCATTTCCTGACAAAAAGGCAGTGGTGGGAGTTCTCAGACTGAGAGTAGCCCATCCCCCAGCCGGCTAGCGAGAAATCCTGGGAAATCCAAATTTCTGGGGATTGTCGCCAGATCAGGGGCCCAGCGGTATGGGAAGAGGAGGGTCCATTCTAACTGCTCCCAGGGTCTCCTGCCACTTCTACTGGCCCCGCCACCTGCCAACACTCAGGGGAAGAAATTGGATGCCCGGATCTGCCTCCTGCTAAAATGATGGTAACCGACAGGGGTGCCACCCTTTACAGCTTATCCACTCATGTCTGAAAAAAAAAAAAGTGCTTTATTTCAAACACAAACTAAATTGTAAAATGCACACCATGTATAGTATAATGAAACACCATGCATCTACCATCCAGCTTCAACAATTATTTTTGTAATTTTTATAATGTGCAAACTTTGTAATTGTACCAAACCTTGTTTCATCTTTTCATCCCTGTATTTTTAAAAAATTAAGAGTTTTTATCCCTGGCTGGCATAGCTCAGTAGATTGAGACACGGTCTGTGAACCAAAGGGTCACTAGTTCGATTCCCAGTCAGGGCACATGCCTGGTTTGTGGGCCAGGTCCCCAGTAGGGGGTGTGCGAGAGGCAACTGCACATTGATGTTTCTCTCCCTCTCTTTCTTCCTTCCTTCCCCTCTCTCTAAAAATAAATAAATGAAATCTTTAAAAGAATAAATAGCCCTGGCTGGTGTAGCTCAGTGGATTGAGCACGGGCTGAGAACCAAAGGGTCGCCAGTTCGATTCCCAGTCAGGGCACATGCCTGGGTTGTGGGCCAGGTCCCCATTGAGGGGTGTGTGAGAGGTAACCACACATTGATGTTTCTCTCCCTCTCTTTCTCCCTCCCTTCCCTTCTCTCTAAAAATAAATAAATAAAATCTTTTAAATAAATAAATAAATAAATAAATAAAAAGCGGTATTAGGTTCACTGCAAACTTGAGGGGAAGATATACAAATTTCCCATATATTCCCTGTCCCCTTACATATACAGCCTCCCCTATTACCAACATCCCCTATCATAGTGGTACATTTGTTAGACCTGATGAACCTATATGGACATGTCACACTCACCCAAAGTTTACAGTTTGTATTATGTTTCACTCTTGGGGTTGTATGGTCTATGGGTTTGAACAAATGTGCGGCACTGTTACAGTATCAGACAGAGTCATTTCACTGCCCTGAAAATTCCCTGTGCTCCATCTCCCTATTCGTTCCACCCTCCCCCTAACTCCTGACAGCCAGTGATTGTCCTGTGGCTGTACTGTTGCCTTTTCCAGAATGTCACATTGTTAGGACCATAAGGTACGCAGGCTTTTCAGATTGGCTTCTTTCACTTAATAACATGTGTTTAAGTTTCCTCCATGTCTTTTCATGGCTTGATAGCTGATTTCTCTTTAATGCTGTAATATTCCATGGTCTGGATGTATCACAATTTATCCACTCACCTACTAAAGGACATCTTGGTTGCTTCCAAAATTTGGCAATTATGAACAAAGCTGCTGTCAACATCCACATGTAGGTCCCTGTGTGGATGGGTATTTTCAGCTCCTTTGGGCAAATACCAAGCAGCATGGCTGGAAGCGTATGTTTGGCTTCGTAAGAAGCTGCCGCTGTCTTCCAAAGTGTCTGTAGCAACGCGCATTCTCGCCAAGGACAAACGAGAGTTTCTGTTGCTCCACATCCGCAGCGGCATTTGGTCTTGTCAGAGCTTTGGACCGCGAACATTCTAATAGGTGGGTAGCTCCTGATTTTTTATTTTTGCAGAATTTTTTTAAAGCAAATCCCAGATAACATGTCATTTCCCCTGTAAATATTTCAATCTGCATCTCTAAGAAAGACATTTTTAAAAATATGACCATTATCTTATTAGCAATAATTCCTAATAAAATTCTTAATAATTCCTCAATATCATCCAGTAGCTATGCCATATTTGAAAAAAAATGTCTCTTTTATAATTAGTTTGTTTGAATCAGGATCCAAGCAAGGGCCACACTGGACTGCTATGTCTGTTCAGTCTTTATATCTAGAATGGTCACCCTGCCCCTTTATGTTTAGTTTTTCTGAAGGATAATTGGCGGTACCCATTCAGTGTACCCATGTGGGCATATGTCTACACTGTGAGACTATCAGCACAGTCGAAGTGAAGAGCAGATCCTTTGTGGGCTTTTTTCTTGTTTCTAAACTCCCGACTTACAGAGGGTTTTTTGTTGTTGCTGTTGTTTTTGTTTCATTTTTAAGTGGCTGTTTCCTTTAAGATATCAGATCACTTGCCCTGCACTTTGTATTCGTTCAAATGCATCCTCATGATGTCATTTAACATGTCCCTCTATACCAGGGGTGTCAAACTCATTTTCACCGGGGGCCACATCAACTCAAGGTTGCCTTCAAAGGGCCGAATGTAACTTTAGGATTGTATAAATGTAACTGCTCCTTAACAGTTAAGCAAGAGCTCGGCACTGCCGCCGGGTAGAAACAAGGTGCCAGGCTGGATAAAACAAGGTGGAGGGCCGGATTCGGCCCGTGGGCCTTGTGTTTGCCACCTGTGTTCTATCCCGTATGTTGTATGAACTGTATTCAGATCTACAGTGATTTTCACGTCATTTGATTCAGATTCCATTTCTCAGGCAAAAATATTTCAACTGAGTACTTCCCATAGCATCATATCAGAAAGCAAGGAACTGACTGGTTGACTCTATTAGAATAAATAAGATTCAGTTAGTGTCAGCTGATCCTTCCATTATCAAGTTCTTCATCAGCCTTTCGCCCTGTGGTTTTAGCACCATGGATGATGGCTGTCCAGGTCCATTAGCTTATTAGGGCAAACAAGAAACATTTATTAAGCATCCGTATGTGCCCAGCACTCTGCTTGACACTAGGGACATAGAAATAAACAAAATATGGTCCCTGCCCTTAAGAAGGTGATAGGTGATGAAGGAGACAGACAGGTAAACATTTACGCATTTATTTATCATTATTGAATGCTGCTCTTGCTGGTGTGGCTCAGTGGAGTACGTGCAGGCCTGCGGATGGAAAGGTGGAAAGGTTGCCGGTTTGGTTCCCGGTCTGGTTCCTGGTCAGGGAACAGGCCTGGGTTGTGGGTTCATTCCCCAGTTGGGAGCGTGCAAGAGGCAACCAATCAATGTTTCTCTCCCTCTCTTTTTCCCTCCTTTCCCCTCTCTCTGAAAATATATTTTTAAAAAGTATTACTGAATGCCATGTACCAGGCATTGTGCTAAATGCCAGTAGTTGCCATATACTGTGTAATAAAAATTATAGCTACCATTTACTGGAGCTCACCCTACTCTGCAAGGCCTCTGTCACCAGCAGTGCTAATATAGTCCTTTGGGTGCTATCACTACATCCATTTTACAGATTTGAAGCAGAGGCTCAGAGAGGCAAAGAGATGTACAGTAGCAGTGACAGAACTGGAACTTGAACCTAAGGCCACACACATCCAAAAACTCTGAGTCTTCACGTTGTACTGCTAAAGCCAGGGTAGGCTTTCCTTTCCAGGGGCCATATGAACTGCAAGGCAAACTTTGCCTGATTTATCAAGAGATGGTCTGTCAAGTTGACCTGAACTTCCAGACTCCAGGGCAGGGTGGAGCTTCCGGTCCATCGCTGGGTGGGGTGATGATGAGAAGAGAAACCAGAGGCCCGGACCCTGCGGTCCTCCCACCCGCTTATGGAGCAGAAGGGATTTCTCCCGTTTTCCCAGAGGAGACTGAGGCTCAGACAGATGAGCAGCCAGGTAGGGTCAGTGTTAGGCTTACAGCTGGTTCTCAGCTCTAAGACCAAATGACAAAATGGTGCTGGCGCCTCACTGCCTGGTTCTGAATCCTGCTCTTTCACCTGCTAGTTCCAAGCATTTGAATGAACCACGTAAACCCTCTTTGGAGTTTAATTTCCTCATCTGTACAAATGGGAATAGTAATAGTGCCTACTTCATTGGATGGTTGCCAGAATTATGTGAAGTAACATTAAGTAAATGTGGCAAACAGGCAGTGCTAAATAAACATTAATTATTGTTATTTTTTACATTCTATAATCCTCAGGAGTTGGGGCTTTCCCTGAGCAGAGTCCATGGGCAGCAGGCTTGCTCTAGAAGCGCACCCTCCCCTGAGCCCACTGAGGGGGGCGGAGCCTGCTGCCCTGCAGCTCCACAGCTGGCTGGATGCCCTCTCTTTGCACAGGTACCTTTGTACCTGGTGGCTTGAGAAACAAAGATAAGGTGCTACAGAATAGCTGTCGGGCCCCACAAACCTGTGGCTTCCTGTCTCTCACCTGTGAGCAGAGAAGGCCCCAGCCCCGCTCTCTGAGCCAAGGGCCCCATCCAGGTGGGATGGAGAGATAAAGCTCACCTCCAGGTTTGACAAAGCTCAGCAGCCAATGAAATCACTCCCTGACCCCAAGTGACATACTTGGGGACCAAGAAATGGCTTTACTTTTTGTAATTAAAATATTTATTTTCTTAATTTATGCTCTTGGAATCTTACTCAAAATACACTTTCCCTTTAAAATGGAAATTTGTGGCTAGCAATTTATTTATCAAATTCCAGGCGGTGGCTAGAATACAGTGCAGGGGACTGACTTTGGGACTTGAAGCAAAATCTCTTTCCTGCCCTAAGTCTCAGTCTCCTGTCTGTGAAATGACTCAGTTCCCCTGGAAAGGCCCTTCAGTTTTCTCCCATCTCCAAAAACTCTTGACCTTGAGCTCTTTGAGATTGGGAATAGTGTCACGGGCCGTGCTCACGTTCCCTGTTCTCTGGGGCCAGGAGTTCTCACGTGAACGATATTTATGGAAGCATGATGCTGTTTATTGCTTTTCAATTTTTAGACTCAACCTCCAGACAAGGCACAGAATACTTAATTATAGTTACAGAACAAAATGGAAATATTATGAATAATATATAACTATTAAAAATTGGAAATTGCTTGAGAAGGAAGCTGGGAGGTTTGATAAGGGCACTAGATGCTTTTTAAAATTTTTTAAAATTTTTAAAAAGATTTTGTTATTTATTTATTTTCAGAGAGAGGGGAAGGGAGGGAGGAAGAGAGGGAGAGAAACATCAACTGGTTGCCTCTTGCTCATCCCAACTGAGGGCCTGGCCCACAACCCAGGCATGTGCCCTGACTCGAGCCACCAGGTACAAAGATACCTGGGAACCGAACTGGTGACCTCTCGGTTTGCAGGCCAGTGCTCAATCCACTGAGCCACTCCAGCCAGGGCCTTTTTTTAATGCTCACCAAGGATATGTTTATTGATTTTAGAGAGAGATGAAGGGGAGAGAAAGAGAGGAAGAGAGAAAGAGAGAGAGACGTCAGTGTGAGAGAGAAACATCGATTGGTACCCACCTCACTGGGGATCAAATCCGTAACCTTCTGGTGCAGGGGATGACGCTCCAACCAACTGAGTCACCTGGGCAGGGCACACCACATTCTTATCTTCCAACAGTTACTTCTCTGGCAAGGGGAATTTAGGGTAGGTGGTGAGTTCACTATTATTCATTATATTATTATGCTTTGTAACTTAAAATGTAATATATGGGGTCTGGCACAAATAACACCCCTTTTTTATTATAAAACCTTTTATTATAAAATCATAAGCATGTAATTCTGTAACATAACAATATAACACTCAAACACACCATATGACATTTTAGGTGAAGTGTTCAAATTAAAACTATAAATTAGGAGGGATAGGGGGCAAAAATAAAAAATAAAAATAAAACTATAAATTATTACACCCATATTATTTACCCTCCCAACCACTCTTAAGCAGTCATTACATCTGCTGGACCCTGTATTTATTATCTTTTAATTTCAAATATTATCTCTTTGAAAGGTAAAGAAAAAGCAATAGGGCAAATGAAAATTTAAGACATAAGGAGTAAGATAAAAGAAATAGATATAACCCTGGCTAGTGTGGCTCAATTGGTTGGAGTGTCATCCTGTAATCAAAAGGTTGTGGGTTTAATTCCCCCTCAGGGCACATGACTAGGCTGCAGGTCTGATCCGCGGTCCAGGCACTTATGATCCCCTGACGCCCTGTATCAGACAATGCTTCTCTCTCACATTGATGTTTCTCTCTCTCATTTCCTCTCTCCCTTCCTCTCTCTAAAAACAATGAAAAAATGTCCTCAGGTAAGAATTAAAAAAAGAAAGAAATGTAGCAAAAATAAAAAATTATTTGGTCTCTTCCTCCACCAGTGAACCCTTTCTGGATAGATCCAAACTGGATTAAAGGGGGTGGGGTGGGGATTGGCAATGAAAGAGAATGAAGTCCTAACGCATGCTACAACATAGTGAACCTTGAAAACATTAGGTTAAGTGAACAAAGCCAGACAAAAAAGACCACATATCACATGATTCCACTTTTATGAAACTTTCAGAATAGATAAATCTATAGAGACAGAAAATAGATGAGTGGTTGCCCAGGGCGGGGCGGATTGGGGGGGCAGGCAAGGCACTGGGAGTGGCCGCTAACAAGTATGGCACGTCTCTTAGAAAGAGATGAACACATTCTAAACTTAGATTGTGGTCATGATTGCACAACCTTGTGAATATACTACAAAATATTGAATCGAGTGATTTAAGTGGGTGAATCGAGTGGTTTATGAATTTTATTGGAATAAAACTGTTTTCTTTTGTTAAGTGGGAGGGAGTGTCTTGCTAAGAGCAGTGTTAGTACAGGGGTGATTTTCACAGCCCTCTACCTCCTACTGCTTTTGTTCCACAAATGGAAAAATCCAGAAACTTTTCTCCATGTACATGTATAATTATAGCAACAATAATAATGGCTCTCATTTGTAACACTTACTATGTTCCAGGTGCTAGTTCAAGGCACTTTCACTTATATTAGCACATGCATCACTATGTGGAAGATACTATCCTGTCCCCACCTGAGGAAACCCAGCGGTACAGTGATTTTCCACGGCTAGTAAGTGGCGAAGCTGTGACTTACCCACCATGTGCCAGGCCCTGTGCTCAGCACCTGCTACGCACAAGTCCATCCTGAAAACCACCACGCCCTCCACTGTCCATGGAGCATGACCCAAGCAACCCGGTGCGAAGGTGACCAATCATCTGTGTTTGCCAGGGACAGAGAGGGTTCCTGGCCTATAGGACTCTCAGCGCTAAAGGCGGGAAAGCCCTGGGTAAACCAGGATGAGTCAGTCACCTTACTGCAGTCAGTGAGCACTACTGACTGTCTGTGTGTGTGCACACGTGGGTGCTCACCTAATCACAATAGGGGCGTATCTCAGCAAGAATCCAAGTTTTGTAGGAAGGGAGGGTGGAGCTGGCCTGGCTGGATCAGATATGGCAGGTGGAGACCTGCAGAGCAACAAAACCAGGGCAAAGAGCAAGGTTTCCATCACAAGCCCAGAAGAAAACTCCAGAGTTGAGTCTGAGGGTTGGGGGCCCATCATTTTCCAGAGTGGCTTACCAACTTTTCCTTCACTTGCTCAGCCATTCATTCATTTGGTGAATACTCACTGGGCCCTGCCATGTGCCACCGGCTTTGCTGGTGAGGGAGGAGCCTCCCTTCCCTCACGGAGCTTTCAATCTGGTGGAATAAACAGACAAGGGAACCAAGTATTTACCTGGTTAAATATTAATAATGTTTAATTACTGGTAGAGCCTGGGCACTGGGCCAATCAAAATGAACACCAGCCATTAAGACCAGAACAGGACCCTTAGACCCCTGCTGCGCCAGGCTTCACCCTTCTGGTTGCTGGGGGGTGGGGTGGTTTGGGGGTCATGGGAGGGGCTGTAGGTACGGGGGCACTTGGGGGACTCAGGGAAGCAGCTGATTACCAACAGACAGGGAAAATTTTCAACACAGTATTTTAGCAACTAGAATAGCCGTATCAGGGACTCTGGTGGTGTTCAGCCTTGGTGATAATGATATGAGATCAACAAGGCATGAGTTTGGGGAGCACACAGGGCTCAGGGAAGGCTTCCTGGGGGAAGTGACATCTAAGATGAGTTAACTAGAGTGCTCTTGGCAGAGGGAAGTGGGCTCAGCATTTCAGGTAGTTCAGTATAACTGGAGGAAGGAGAGGCAAGAGATTAGACAGGCAGGTACAGAGAGGGGTGGGGCAGTGGCCGTGTGTTAACCGTGGTCAGCATCTGGGGCTTGTCCTCAGGGCAACAGAGCAGCGAGGAGCCATTGCAGGACTTGACTTAAAACCAGGGGGTTACCTGATCCAATTTACACATCCCACAGGAGACTCCAAGGAGTCTATTTTTCCAAAGACAAGAACCAAGGTTCAGGGAGGTTAAAACTTCTGTCAGATGTCACGTGACAGGTTGGACATGGAGTAGATGGAACTGCTCACTTCTAGATCACCTTCCCCTTTGAACTCCACGTGCCACAGGCTTCCCATTTGTGTACGGAGCTTTAGAGTTCGTGAGGCACTTACAGATGACAAAGCTGTTTCCAGCCACCCTCATTTGATTTTTCACCACAACACTGTGTTATGGGCAGGAACGCCATTCCCATGTCACAGATGAAGGGGTTGAAAATACAGGGAGGTTTCAAGATCTAGTAAGTAATGAAACCTTGATTCAAATCCAAGCCTCAAGACTCCTTATCCACATTGGCATTTGCATTGGTCACTTTGAGGTGTAAAAACCAGAAACAGAAGTGGCTATTTAGAAAAAGGAAATCTGAGGGCTCATGTACTAAAAAGTTCGTGAGAGATGGAATTGAGGCATGGATGGCTCTGGGTCATCAAATTACATCATCAAAGATCCGCCTTGCTCTGTCTTTGTTTTCCTCTACGTTGACTTTCTTCTTAGATTCTCCCATCAAAGCAGAGACAGGCTCCCAACCTACCAGTTTAGCAATCCCGGTCACAAAGAACTATACTTTCCCAACAGCTACAGCGAAAGTCTCAGGTTTCATTTTATGCCCTGACTTGGCTCATGTGCACACCTCTGAACTGGATACTGTGGCCAGAGATAGCTGTGTGGTTCTGATTGGCTAAGATTGGACCATGTGTCCGGCCATAGAATCAGGCAAAAGGAATCCGCCTCCCAGGACCATATGGACTAAGGGCAGGGGAGTTGTGTCTCCTAAAGGGAAATAATGTGCTCTCCTAGGGAACAGTGAATAGATACTGGGTATAAAAACTAACAGTAAAGTCAGAGAACAATTGCCCAGCATCAGGAGGAGGCTACTCACCTGGGCTTGGGGGGTCCTCTCTGATCAAGAAAGTCAAGGTGGTGGCTGGCATGGTCTGCCTGGTGCCTGCTTCTTGAGGCGGAAGTCCTGCCCCTCTGCAGAGTCCCACCTTCCAGAGCCAGCCGGCAAGCTCCAGGCCTGCCCCAGAAGCCACTTCCCTTCAGCTACATGCCAGTTTTGAGCCTGTGCTTGCTGGGGCTGGGGTGGGAGTCTGGTTCCTCTTAGTAGACAGAACTTAGTCATGGTGTGACCTAAAAATCTAAAAATGCATAAAAATAAAGTTTAAAAAGCCAACAGTCCAAAATGACCTTATTTGCAATAAATATTCTTGTGAATCTTTCCCCCATCCCATTGTTGATGAGACCTGTTGTTGGGCTGTGGCTTATACTGCAAAACCACCCAAAAGGCAGAATTGGCTAATGTTTAAGAATACAGACTCTGGCCCTGGCTGGTGTGGCTCAGTGGATTGAGTGCTAGCTCTGTGAACCCAAAAGTCACTGGTTCAATTCCCAGTCAGGGCACATGCCTAGGTTGCAGGCCAGGTCCTCAATTGGGGGGGTGTGATATATCCCTTCTCCCTCTCTTCCCCTTTCTCTAAAAATAAATAAATGGAATCTTTTAAAAAATTATTAAGAAAATGCAATTCTGACTCATTGAATAGATTTGAAGCTTCACTCACAGTTTTTTGTTTTTTTAAAAAAATATATTTTATTTATTTTAGACAGAGGGGAAGGGAAAGAGAAAGAGAGGGAGAGAAACATCAATGGGTGGTTGCTTCTCACACGTGCCCTCTACTGGTGACCTGGCACGCAACCCAGGCACGCGCCCTGACCGGGAACCGAACCAGCGACCTCACGGTTCGCAGGCCTGCATTCAGTCCACTGAGTCACACCAGCCAGGGCTTCACTCACAGTTTAAAAAAAACTGAGCAAGCCCTGACAGTATGACATCATCCCACAAAGGTGAAAGGTTGCCAATTGAATTCCCGGTCAGGGCACATCCCAGTCGGCAAACATGCAGGAGGCAACCAATCGATGCTACTCTCTCACATCCGTGTTTCTCTCCTTCTTTCTCCCTCCCTTCCCCTCTCTCTCTTAAAAAAAAAAAAAAAAAAAAGAACAAGAAAAGCAAGGTCCTTTCTGATCCAGATGGTTAAGAGCTTGGGCCCTGGCTAGAGAAGACTGAGTTCAAATCCTGGGGATACTGGGCTGTGTTGATTTTGTCAAATTGTGTAAACTCTGGGCACCTATGTTTTCTCCTTAATAAAAGGGAGGTAACAACAGTCCCACCCCTTAGGAGTGGTGTGAGGATTAAAAGAATACCTGCAAAGTACTAAATATGTCTAGATGCTCAAGGAAGAACTTTACAAAACATTATTATTATTATTATTATTATTATTAGAAAGAACCTATGTAACACCTTGTGGATAACCTGGCAGAGAGCTAGTGCTCAGTAGATGTACAGACATTTTTAGATTATCAGAGCCTCCCTCTCCCTCTCGAGGGGAAGGAACTCAGTTTCCAGGAGGAAAGGGTACTTGCCCAAGCTGGGCTTGCAGGCAGCAGACTAAGGAAGTTCCTCAAAGAGGAGATTCAGGGTAGGCATGGAAAACCCCCTTCTTCACAGATCTCAAACCTCTTTCTTTTTCTGTTTTAGCCTTTTTTCCCCCATTTTGAACAATGAAAGGATGATTTACATTTAGTAAAATACACCCTTTCTGGTGTTCAGGTCTGTGAGTTTTGACAGACACATGAGTATATCCAGCCCTCTGCTGGACGGAGGCAGTTCCACAACACCAAAAACTTCCCGCGTGCCCTCTGTAGACCCACCCACCCCTGGTCCCTGGCAGCCAACGAGCATGTTGCGTCCCTGCCATTTGCCTTTTCTAGAACGTCGTATAAATGGGATCATAAAGTGTGTGGTCTGTTGTATGTAGTTTCTGTCACTTAGCAAAATGCTTTTGAGACCCATCCATGTTGTTGCATATCTGTGCAGAGTGGCACAAGTAGGGTTATAGTTACTCACATTGAAAAGACAATGACCGATAAATGACAATAATGAACTCTGTGCTTCGTGCCCTCAGCTGTAAACCTACTTTTGTCCTGTCCTGTATTTTTCATTCATTCTCTCCCTCTCTGTCTCTGTCTCTCTCTGTCTCTCCCTCTCTCTTCCTCCCTGTCTCTTCCTCTGTCCCTCTGCCTCTCCCTGTCTCTGTCTCTCTCTCTGTCTCTCCCTCTCTGTCCCTCTCTGTCTCTCCCTCTCTGTCCCTCTGTCTCTCTCTGTCTCTCTTTCTCTCTTCCTCTCTGTCTCTCCCTCTCTGTCCCTCTGTCCCTCTCTGTCTCTGTCTCTGTCTCTCCCTCTCTGTCCCTCTCTGTCTCTGTCTCTCTCTCTGTCTCTCCCTCTCTGTCCCTCTGTCTCTCTCTGTCTCTCTCTCTCTGTCTCTCCCTCTCTGTCTCTCTCTCTCTGTCTCTCCCTCTCTGTCCCTCTGTCTCTGTCTCTGTCTCTCTCTTTCTCTCTCTCTCTCAGTATTCCATCCTATGGAATGGAAACAACTTGTCTATCCATTCACCAGCTAATGGGCATTTGGGCTGTTTCCAGTTTTGGGCTATTATGAATAAGGCTGCTAGGAACATTCATGTGTCTTTGTATAAACATATGTTTTCATTTTTCTTGGGTAAATACCAAGGAGTAGAATTGCAGAATCACATGGTTAGTGTATGTTTGGCTTTGTAAGAAATTGTCCAACTGTTTTTCCAAAGCGGCCACACCATTTGGTAATGCCATCAGCAATGCATGAGGGTTCTGGTTGCTCCCCATCTTCTGCTGCCTGCAGTATGATCACTCTTTACAAGGTTAGCCATCCTAATCTCTGGGTAGTGGCGCTTCACTGTGGTCTGCACTTGTTTGTACTTAATGACCAGTGCTGAACACCATAATATCTTCCCTCTTTCTTGGTAAAAACTATATAAGTAATAAATATCCATGGTAGAAAACATTTTAATGCAGAGATAGATGAGAAGAAGAAAAGTTAAAATAAAAATCACTGGTTACCCTAGAGTTAACCACAGTTGACATTTTGAGCTATAGCCAATATTTGTCTCTTCGGACAAAGATATGATTGTATTTCCTGTATTTATCTGAGTCACACATGCACCTGGTACCGAGTTTGAGAGGGCTGAAAGGGTAAGTGTTGAGAATAAGTCTCCCACTCATTCAGTTGCCCAAGTTAAGAAGTCTAACCAAACCTGTGTAACTTAGAACGTGGGTCATCAGCCATTCTTGGACGTGCTGGTGGGAATATAAGGAACAATTCCAGTAAAACTGATCATTTGCAAAACCGACACCCCAGAGAGTTCATTCCTCAGCACTTAAGCAGAGGAAACACCAGAAACATGTGCAGCAGGAGATCCATACAAGAATATTCATAGATGCATTATTCATAACAGCAAAAATCTGGAAAAACCCAGATGTCCATCGACAGGATCATGGATTTTTAAAATGCAATATATTCATACAATGGATGAATGCAAAACAATGAAAAAAAATGAATGGACTGCAGCTATGCACAACAGCATCATAAACCTTAATAACATGATGTTGAATGGAAAACCTATATCCAAAAGATACCATACAGCATGATACTCTTCTTATAAACGTCAGAAACAATTGAAAGGACGCGCTATATTATTTAGACGACACGTATATATGTGGTCAAGCAAGGGAAGGAAAAACAAACATCGGAAGATTGGTTAACTCTGGGGGAACGGAAGGGGGTGGGGTAGGGAAGCATCCCACAGGCAGATATAAGGTATCATTATGTTCTATTCCTCGGTTTGGATGGAGAGTTAAAAATAAATGAGTCAGTGAATTGAACTGAAAACTGGGCATGCACAGACCAACGAGACCAGTACGTCAGGAACCGGGGATTGCAAATCACCAGGGCATGTGGGGGTCATCAGATACTAAGAGGTAAATCTTCCTCTCTGGTCCCCTAGCCACTCTGTTCCCCTCTCCGAGGGCAACTGCCCCCACCGCTTTCTGTGTGTCCTTCAGCAATAAACTACCTGTCTCGACCTGTTCTGCAGAGTAAGCCGTGTTTTCACTCAGTGCCAGTTCATGGACAGACCGCCTGCCACATCGATGCCTACAGATGTCCAGCCGCGTTTTAATGGCTGTATAATTTTCCACTGTTTAGATGCCTGTCATTTATTAAACTAATTCCCTTTCTGGTGGACCAGGGCTTTTTCCAGTGTGTATTCTTATCAGCAATGTTATAAGGAACTCCTTCATGTGTATACCTTTGAGCTTTGTATGGATACAGATCTTCAGGATAAGTTCTCCAAGTGAACTGACCGGGCCAAAGGTTATGTGCATATTTCACATTTTGGGGCCCTACAGGGCGGGGCGAAAGGAGGTTTACAGCTGTGAGTACGTGAAACACAGTTTATTCTTGTATTATTATTTTTCAATTATTGTATTATTTTCCGTATGAACAGCTGTAAACCTACCTTTGCCCCACCCTGTACATAGCGCCCACCAGCAAGGTGGGAGATGACAGTCTTTGAGGGGCCTGGCTGCGGGCCTGGAGCTGCTTTTGTTACTGAAGCTGCTCCAGAGGTTATTCTTCAGCAAAGTAACATTAACCATTCCCAGGACCTCCCTGTGGGGCAGCAGGAAATGGGGTGGCTTCTAGGGCAGAGGAGAACAACAAGTCTTTATTAAAATGCTATTCACCAAGAATGCTTTATTAGTACAGCTCTTGGCCTTGTGCTTGGGCAACTCCCTGCAGACCGGAGTGGGTCTATGTCTCCTGGGGAGAGATGAGCAGGACACTCAGCATTGGCCCCACTTCCGTTCCCTCGGTTATGCAGTTAATATCGTGCCATGGGTAAGAGCTGGCACTGGAGTCAGATGGCCTGGATTAAAATCCTTGTTCCTCCTCTTCCTAGCCGGGTGACTTTGGGCAAATTTAGAAACTCTTTAGATAATACTACACAGCTCATGGAATTGTTTTGGCATTTAAATGACTGAGTACATATAAAAGGCTCAAAACACGCTGGGCACACTGAAAGTGCCCTGCAGTTGTTGACTATCACCAGGCACCTGCCCTGGGCTGGACGGACTCACAGCCCCTGTTCTCAAGGCATCCTCAGACTGATGGGGGAAATGGGCAGGGAAGGAGGCATTTACCCTTCAGAGCGATGAGGGTGTCAATGCAGGGGCTAAGGAAATTCTCACAGGAGCGCTGCCCAACCTGGAAAGCTTCCTAGAAGACATCATGGCAGGAACCAAGTCGCCCACAGGCTAACAGAGAGGCAAAGTGGCTTTGGAAGATGAGACTAGCCATTGACCAACTCCCTTTACTGGAAATATGAAGGTGGGATTCACAGGTTTTCAGTCTTGGATTTCAATTCAGGAATTTTGCAGAACCTGTTTGGGTCCTACGTACTGCGCTCGGTGCTTGGGGTGAGTGTGGGCTGGACTTAAGACAGGCCCTCAGGGAGCCTAAGGTCTTACTGGAGAGGTGAACGTGACATCACTAAGAACTAGACTCTGATGAGATCTACGAAAGGAAGGGGAAAATGTCAAGGGAGCAGCTAATTTCACTCCCAGAATTGTGGAAGGCTTTGAGAGGAAATGCTCCTAAGAATTGATCAGATGTGGGGAAAGATGGAGCAGAAAGAAAAGGCACCTCAGGTAGCGGGAAGAGGACCAGCAAAGGGGAGGCAGCAGGAAAGCCCACATGCCAGGAAGAGGGACTGTCCAGCCTGGCCTCCAGTGCCCGCACTTGGGGAGAGGTAAAGGGTGGGCAGGACTTGACGTTGCAAGGTCAACTGAGGCCAAGCAGGAGGGTTCCCATGACATGCTACTTGGACTTGATGTCATAGGTCATGAGAACGGAACAGAAGTGTTTAAGCAAAGGGACGCGACGAGGTCTGTGTTCCGGAAAGGTCACTCTGGCACACAGACATGGGAGGAGCCCTCGGGAAGCAGCAGGGCTGAAGACCACTGTGACTGTCTCAGTAAGAAGCGAGGTGGGCACAGAGTGGAAGGGCGGGGTGTTTGTAAGCAGCCCTCTGAAACACTGGAAACCAAATCCTGAAGTTACTCCCTGGCGGCTCATGAGTTGAGGAGTCTAACATCCCTGGAAAAATAAACCTGTTCCTGACCCCAGCCAGCAGGAGTAGGAGCAACCTGATATGCTTGTTGATTAGGGTTAGGGAAACTTTTCTCCCTTTATTGGGGGTCAGTTGAGTTATTAAGGGAAGTCAACAAGATTGTGACATATACAAGTGAAGTGACTTGATTTTATTGTTTTTCCTTAACGGAAACAATACATCAGGTCAACATTTAAAATATTTCTCAAAGTTCATGAGTAAAGTATAGTCTCATTTCCACAGAGACACAGAAAGGAAGGGAGAGGAGGGCAGAAGGGTGGGGAGACCTCAGGAGGAGGGGGGAAGACCGGCCAAGGGGAAGCTGGGTCAGCGGCAGAGGGAGGGGACGGTACGGAAGCGAGGCTGACAGGCTGGGCCTGGAAATGGACTGAATATGAGGCTTAGAATTGGGAGGTCCTGAGTTCAAATCTCAGCCAAGTCTCCCCATGTTTCTTAGCTCCAATTTCCTCACCTGTCAAATGGGGATCATATGACATCTTCGTCATATGGAACAACGAACGTATCTGAGAAAGCGTAAACCGCTCTGGTCGCCTGATTTGCGTGGGATAAAAGAAGTGCTCCTGGCATTTAGAAGCTCTTAGGACAAGGGGCTATTATCGCTATCGCTTCACTTACGACCATTTCCTTTTGAAGTTCTGATTGGCCAGTTTTTATTCACAGCTCTTCAGCGGCTCTTGCTGAAACCTTCCTAGACTCATTGATTCGCAGGGTCTCCTTGGAAGGGGAGGGCTCTCAGGCCTTCAGCACTGGGGCTGGCCCGCGGCATCCTCCATCCCCACGCTTCTCACTGCTGGGCCTGCCAGGGAACCCCAGCGGTGGACAGATGACTTGTTCCTCTGAACACTACCCGCACCCGACCCGTCCTCCCAACTGCCCGGCAGCCCACAGGACGGCACAAGCAGAATGTCTGAAGCTCTTCCTTCATGACTGTGACCCTCAGCTTTTCTTTCTCCCCCCAGGGGAGCACCCCAGACAGGATGGAGATGGGGAATATGAAATAAGGGACAAGTTTCCTTTGTGACAAGGCCCACCACTTCTCCTTCCCTTCTCCTCTTGCTTCCTCTCTCACTGGTCACAACTTCCCTCTTCCAGCTCAGTGGGAAGCAGGGCAGAAGCTGTGGGAAGCTGGAACCAAGGCCCCCTCCTATGCGGGGTCCCCTCGCCTCTGCGCAGCCCAGCTCTCTCCAGAACCCCACACCAGGAGAGCCTAACTGCACCTGAACATCTCCACTTACGCGTCCCATAGACACCTCAAAGTGTTCACAGTACAGACACGCTGAAAACCAAGCTCATCGCCCCTCTCCACCTGGTCTTCTGCCTTCATTTCAGGAAATGGCACCATTGTCAATCAGGTGCCCAGGCCAGAAATCTCAACGTCTTATCCTTAACCCCTCCCTCTCACTCACTGCCCACGTCTGATCAGCCACCAAATCCTTAAATATCCCTGAATCCACCCACTTCTGTCCATTCCCCATCACCACCTTTGTTCCAGCCACCATCACCCCTGCTTGGATGACAGTGTCATGTGTTCTTGTTGAGTACCCTTTGTCCACCAGATCCACTCTCCTCCCTCTGCTCTGTGCCGCAGGAGCCTGACCTCTCTGAGCAGCACATTTCCTAGGTCTAGCTAGTTAAACTGAGGGTAGAAAATTGAGAAGGTGGGCCCTGGCTGGTGTGGCTCAGTGGACTGAGTGCCGACCTGCAAACCAAAGGGTCACTGGTTCGAATCCCAGTCAGGGCATGTGCCTGGGTTGCAGGCCAGGTCCCCAGTAGGGGGTGCTTGAGAGGCAATCACACATTGATGTTTCTCTCCCTCTCTTTCTCCCTTCCTTCACCTCTCTCTAAAAAAAATAAAACAGATCTTAAAAAAAAGAGAGAAAATTGAGAGGTGGGATGGCAGGAGAGTTCTGACTGAACTCTGAACTCTGAGAGTTCCCCCCCTCTCTGCCACACTGAGTTTGGCAAGTCTGCAAACTGTGGCCATGGCTCCTGTCATGGGGACCCTTGGCCATAGCTCCGGCTCTCACCAGGGTCTCAAAGGCCATTTCCTCCCCCTGCCCCTCAGCCACAAGGGTGTAGTGGCTTCCTGTTTGCTAGTCCCAGGATGCCTCGTAGAACTCCCGTTACTTTACTCAGTTAATCTTTTGAGTTGGCCTGCTTCTGCTCTCCCCCTGCTTCTTCCGACAAGGTCAAAAATAAGACATCGAAGCTGCCAGTGCTGCCCATGAACAGGGACGTGGGCTGGGCTGGCTGGAAGCTGGCTGGGCCAGGAGCAGATCACCATGACAGAGACTGTGAGGGGGAGTGAAAGGTGGCCTGAGGATCAGTAGGAGTGAGAAGTCAAGATGGAGAGGTAAAGGACCACGGCGGATTGTCACGTGGTGTGGTTCTGGCTGTTGCGTGTTGGAACAGTGATCAGATTGAGGAACTGTGTGATGTTCGTTGAAAAAAGAGGGTCATTTAACAGGGGAGAGCACAGAACTGAGGACTCAGTATTCCGATGTTGGAAATTTGCTTGGGTTCCATGGACCCTGTCTGGCACAAAGGGCTCTCTCTGGCATTGAGCTGATGGAAGAAGTAAAATGTAGCTATGCTTTACATCCCTACAGCCTGGGAACATTTCCAAAGCGCAGGCTTTGGACAGGCAGGCTCCAAGCCCCCACAGGAAGCTCTCACTCAGGTGGCAGTGGCACTTAATACTCGTTAGGGCAGCTCCTATGGACCTGCAACCTTGTACAGGGTCTTGGGTCCTCAACAAAGAATGTGCAGCCATGCACTCTGAGGACCACCAGGTAGATCTGGGAGGGTGGCGGTGCCCTGTGAATAAGCAGCACTGGGGGACAGGCCCCTCAGCGCTGAGACGGGTCAGAGGCTGGCCAGCTGGGCTGTGACGGTCACTCAGAACTGAGGTACAGTGAGTGCGAGGGACTCTGCTGCCAAGACTGACAGAGAATGCTCCTGTCGGAGAAAAAACGTCCCTCCTGAACCACACATCCTTCTGTTCCGTACAGGAAACTCAGCTCCATTATAATCTTATGGGACCACCAACATATATGTGGTCCACGACTATAATAAAAACTCTAAGGCTTACTATTTGTTGCGCTGGCCAAGTAGCTCAGTTGGTTAGAATGTCTTGCCCATACACCAAGGTTGCGGGCTTGATCCCTGCCGTCAGGGCACAGACAAGAATCAACCAAATGAATGCAGAAATAAGTGGAACAACAAATCGATGTCTCTCTCTCTTCCCCCCTTCTTCTCTCTCTGAAATAAAAAAATGAATTTAAAAAATTTTTTAATTATTAAAAGAAAACCAACGTTGTAAGTGGAAAACCAGCATCCTTTGTCATACTAGGAAATTAGTATAGAAACAATGACAACAGGACAATGCCATTAAATTCTAGCCCTTCTTTCTCTGGTTGAGGTCGGGGAAGACTTGCTAAGTGCAAAAAGGAGGCGGACTCTTTCCTTGATGCAAGCAGCATTAAAAGACAATGCCAAGTGGAGCACCTTTCTGTGGATTTGGTATCACTTTATACATTAGCACCTTGTTCATGTACAGCCCAAAGTCGTCTTACATCCCACCACGGGCATGACACCCACATTCTAGGAAGCAATGGCTTGGTCTGAGCAGGCAGACTGGTTTTTCCTCTCTCTGCCACGCTCTAGCCTCAGTTTGCTCCTCTGTGAAATGGATTGATCATAACCACGCCTGGGACGGTCAGGGTTAAATAAGATCACACGTGGTGTCCCCGGATTCTCTTGGCTTTGCTGCTTAGCAACTGGGCATAACTGTGGGTGACTGGGCATGACCATGGGTGACTTGGCCTACCACCCTGGGCCCCAGTTTCCTCATTTTCAAAAAGGAAATGATAAAACCTGCCTTGGAGGGTTGCTAAGCACTTTTCTTTGACAAATATTTGAGTACCTGTCATGTGCCAGGCACTGCTGTATGGGCTGGGGCTGTAGCAGCAATGAAGAGAGACAAAGACCCCTGCCCCCGTGGAGCTCACACTCAAAGGGGTGGAGGGAGAGAGGAGAAAGACACTAAGCAGGACAGGTGGATTAAAAATATATCGTCCAGCACGGTGAGAAGGAAGAAATGCCGTGGAAAAACCAGGCATGGTGTGTGGGGGTGGGGGTGCAATTCTAAAGAGGGTAACTCAGTTGACATTTAGGTGATGACTGCAGGAGGGGAGGCAGCCACGAGGCACCTGGGGGAATGGCCTGCCGGGCAGAGGGCACAGCAAACGCAGAGGCCGTGAGGTGGGAGGTGGCCTGGACCATTCTGAGAAGAGCAGGAGGCAGCTGATGCAGCCAGAGTGAGGGTGTGAGCGAGAAAAGGCAGCAGCAGCAGCAGCAGCAGCAGCAGCAGGTGAGGTCCCAGGGGCAATGAGGTCAGATCTTCTACAGGCTTACGGGACCTTTCAAAACCTTGATTTTGATTTGGAATGAAACTTTAACCTATTGTCTGGCACACGGTAAGTAGATAAATCACAGAAGATCTAGCCCCGACTGGTGTTGCTCAGTTGATTGGGTGTTGTCCTGCAAACCGAAAGGTCACAGGTTGATTCCCAGTCAGGGCACATGCCTGGGTTGCAGGCCAGTTGGAGGCAAGAGAGAAGCAACCAACTGATGTTTCTTTCCCTTCTGAAAAAAAAAAAAGCTCTAATGGTAACTGTTGTAATTACTTAGCATCATCTCCCAGGAATGCCTTAGAAGGTTCCAGGGTGACACAGAGGACTGCCCTGTCTTGCCCCATCAGCTGGCCTGGGCTTACTGGAAGGCAGCGGAACAGGCAGGGATGGAACCCACACCGAGCATTCCTGGCCCACCCAGGCCCTCTCAGATTTCTCCCCTGGCCTACCACTCCCTGGCAGCGTGCTGGGCAGTGGACACAGGAATGCTGAGGCAGCTGAGGGGATGGGCAGCTCGCGGCCCACCTCTAACTGGGAAAAGGCCTAATGACAAGAAACAGCAACGATAATATAGCAGTTAGTTGTTCTTTTCAAATTATCATTTCACAGCAGCTTCCTTTCAGCCCTTTGAGGTGCCGTTTTGAGGAAACTGAGACTTAGAACGGGTCAGACTGGTAAGTCACCCACATCTGCAACTTCTAGGGGCTGCGCTCCTCACCAGGGTTCTGCCCCAGCAGACTTGGGCTCCTTTCTGCCAGGCTCCCCTTCAGTCAGGGCCCCTGAGAGAGGAGAATCCTGCAGCTCCTGCCTGCCAGCTGCCTGCAGGTCCCAACATGTCCTAGCTGCCTCCTCAGTGGCTGAGGATGGAGCAGAAAAGAATCAGGTTTCTCCAGCTCTGGGATGGGGCCGAGGTTGCTGAGTGGGGCCTCTCCCCAGGGCTTCTGAGACCAGGCATTCCCCTGAACTGAGCCTCCAGACCAGACCTGGGCCCTACCCTTTACTTGTCTGACCTCATCTCCCACTGCATTCTGGCTCGCTCTCTCTGCTCCAGCCACACTGGTGTCCCTGCTGGATGCTGCTGAGCCCCACTGAGCATGCTCCTGCCTCAGGACCTTTGCACTTGCTCCTTTTACCTAGACATACCTGCACACTTGCTTTCCTGTATCTTCCAGTCTGCTTAAACACCACCTTCTCAGCGAGGCCTTCCCTGACTACTAGAACTGAGTCCCCTCCCCAGCTTCTCCCTTCCCAGCCTCACCTGTCAGCGCACCATCATTGTACTGATTTGCCTTCTTTGTGGCCTGTCTCCCATTGAATAAGGACCCTCACCGCACAGAAAAGAACCTGGGGTAGGGGAAACAGTGGACTGTCGCCTGCTCCTGGGCTAGGGGTTAACTCTGCCCACTCAGCTGCACTTTGGCCCAGTGTTTTAGTTGTCCATGAAACCGGATTAAAACCCGGCCTTCCAGATTGAGGTAAAGACAAGCTTGTCCACATAGGGAGATACAGTATCTTTTAATTAACAGTTTACGACCTGGACTCATATGGTATGTTGGCCCTACACACATTTTTGCCTGGAGCCCTCCATATTTTAGGGCTGAGATTTTTATGTTTTCTCAATTTTTGTATGCCTAGCACCCAGAACAGTACCTGACACTGAACACGTGCTCAGTAAACAATTGTTAATGAATGAGTAAAAAAACCCTGGGGTAACACCCCACATACTCAAGGGGACCCCAGGCATGGTTGGAAATGCTATGGCTTTTCTGTATCAGGGCCTCTGTTTCAGCACCGCAAGGCCAGCTCTGCCCTCGGGGGAAGGAGACTGCGCGCAACTGAAGAGCCCCTGCCGGTGCCCGCCTGCCTCACCCCCCCCCCCCCAGGGAGATGGAGTCCTATTTTTAACAGTAAAAGGAGCCCACACTTTAATCTCTCTGATTCTAAATTTAGGTTAAAAAAGAAAACCATAAAATCCCTCTCCCCACGGCTGTGAGTGGGAGAGTGCATGTAACTGACTCCAGGCACGCGAGGGGCCTGGGCCATCACTGACCAACAACTGACTGCTGCGGCCGCGGCCACCATCATCACCAAAGTGTCCAAGGAGGTTCCTGGCACACGGCAGACTCCTGTACCTGGCACTTGGCCGCCATTGTGACTGTTGTGCCCTGGGGCTCCCTCCCTTGGTAGCCAAGCTGGGAGGAGCACTACTGATGCCGTGGTTCAGGTGAATGGTGCCCTCTGCTGGGCGTCAGGGGAAGGGCCTTCAGGGAAGCCACAAGCACCCTGACCCCTGAAGTAGTGTGCTGCGGGCTTAGGGTGGGAGGTGCCCTTCCCACCTCAGGTATGTGTGGAGATGAAGGAGCAGGAACTGGCTGCCAGCTCCTCAGCGACAGTGGTGACAACTTCAACACTTCCGCAGCACTTTCATGCCACGCACCCTTCTGAGCACTTTACAGGTATTAACTCAATTTGATCCCCCATTTTCCAGAAGAGAAAAGTGAGGCACAGAAAGGTAGTGACTTCTCTAAGGTGTCATGCCTGGAAGCACTGGGACTTGAACTGTGCCCTGAAACAGCTCCGTGGTGGACTGTTTCAGTGGGAGGAAGGCTCTGCCTTTAGCCAAAACGGAGCTGGCCCCATGCGTTCCATGGAGTCTGGAACTGGACCTGCAGGGCGTGGGGCTGCCAAAGGGGCTCCCAGGGTGACCACCCTCCCTGACTGGCCACCCCTCAGCATTACCCCGCCTGTGTCTTCTTACTGTGGCCAAGTGTGGGCCTGTTGTTAAGGAAGGCCCACGCCTAGCGTAGGAAACCAGACATTCAAGCCCTCAGGTACTTATCCACCTCCCTGCAAGGGTCTGAAGGCGAGGCCCACCTAAGAAGACAGATCCTATGGACAGCCTCTTTGGTAGGGAAGAAAATTAAGATCGTCAGGTCAGCCACAAGGGGAAAGGCATGGTGAGAAGTGAGGTTTGGGCTCTGCCAACCTCTGCCCGGCTACATGGATCTGGGGAGTGCCTGCTTTTGGATCCGCTATGTTTTGTCACTTCAAGAGTGACAGGGTATGTATACTGGGGGTGGATATCTAAATGCTCTGCATTCGGGGGTCCTACAGAAATACTGGGAGGGGGAGGCCAAGAGATGGCATTCCAACCCCTTCTTCCAACGAAGCTACTTTATCTTTTTTTTTTGGTTGGACTTGGGTTCTGGGACTTTGGCTTTTAAAAGTCTAGTGGAGGGCCCTGGCTGCATAGCTCAGTTGGTCAGAGCACTATCCCGATACATCAAGGTTGAGAGTTCGATCCCCGGTCAGGGAACACACAAAAATGGGCCAGTGGATGCGTAAGTGGAACAATAAATCGATGTCTCTCTCCAAAAAATCTTAAAAACAAAACAAAATGGGGAGAATAATCACTTAATAGAATGAGCCTGAGGGGTCCTTTCAGCACCAACTCATCATCCTAGACTGAACCCTCCACTAAGAATCAGGCAGCCTTGATCCCTACAAGGACTACCCTCCCCACCCCCCAACCCACCCTTGTTGTTGGGAGACTGGCATTAAAGCATTGCAGAGATGGATGCTCCAGGGAGTTTAACAGTGTTAAAGGCAAAAAATTGAATCAATAATGTCCATGGATACTGGTGAGATTAAATAAATGCTAACACATCCAGCTGGGAATGGGGTGGAGACAACATGGCAGCTTCCCTGTGTGTCCTGTTATAAGATCCAACGCAAACTGTGTGCGTAATGCGCAGGGGAGGGAAGATTGGAAGGGTGCGCACCCAGCTACTGAACGAAGCATGAAAGGTTAGTTAGTATTCAGGGTATGGAAAAGCAAACATTCAGGTGGCCCGACTGGTACAGAGTCACACTGGCTACAGCTGGCGCCCACTCATGAGTGCCTAGTACTGGAGACTTTAACTTATTTTGACTTATTATAGTCCCTAAAGACCAGTCCTAAGATTCTATTTTGCAGATAAGTAGGCTCAGAGTAAGAGTGACATCACATCCATCCCCAACCCAGTGCCCAGGCTGGGTCCTTCCAAACCCCTCAGGGGCTGGTGACTGGCTCCAGCAACCGAGGGATTCTAGATCCATCCAGACAGTCCAAGCTTGGCTAGGAATGGCTGCTTTTCCTCCTTGACCCCCTCCAAAAATCTTAGGGGAGGAAGGCCAGCCTGAACAGTGGTTGTTTGGTTTTATTATTAGTCTCCATACAAGATAGGGTTTCAGGCTTTATTCAGGCATCTGAGAGTTGTTTAAGACATGAGGCAGCAGGTGTTTGCTGGCTGAGACACCTAATCCTCTCTCACAGCTTTATCAGGGAAAGCAGCAAGGGCCTGGTAGAGGGGAATCCGAGGCTGCAGCTCACAGAACAGACAGGAGGCGGCCTTGCCTGTGGGCTGAGGTGCTGCAGACCGAGGACAGGTGAGGTTTCTTACCTTCATTCCCTTTGACTTCTCCATCCAGGCTGCTGGACACCCTCAGCCTCAGAGCCTTAGTTTTAACCCTGCACGTGCATCAGAAATCCTGGAAGGCTTGTTAGAACAGAGTGCAGGGTCCTGACTGCAGGTGACGTGGCTGCTGGTGGCCCAGGGACTGCGCTTTGAGGATGACTGCTTTATAGAATGAGCCAGTCCTGTAGGAAGGAGACACTTATTTCCGCCTCAGCCATCTTCTCAGCTTCACTTCAGATTCCTCTGTCGGTTCATCGCTAACAGAAAATGTAAACTTTGCTTTAACAAAGGCACACAAGAATTGTTCTCTCCCTGCGGGCTCTTCAGCCTCATTTTTGTCCCTGGGTATTGTCAAGAGCGTCCTGATTTCACTGACATGCGGGGTGAGTTCTCTCTCTGTCTGGCTTGATTCTGATGATGATCAGGTGTCATTAAAAAAACCCCAAAAAACACAAAAAGGCCACTCTTTAAAGCAGGAAAATCCCCTCAGAGGTGTTGACTGTGAGAATGTGTTTGAAGGAGATAAGCAAAGTTAAGTGCTGTCCAGCCTAAACGGTAGCCATTCTCAATGAACACATAAAGCGCTTATTACCATGTGCCAGATCAACTCGCTTCATCTGCATAAGAACACCTCAGTGTGTGCCTGAAAAGCCAGCAGCAGGTAGAGGTCAAGCGACTGGCTAGGATGTAGCAGAGACGGACCCTCCCCCACCCCTGCCTTTCAACACACAGCCCACAGCACGGGAGAAGAAATCACACAGCACACCAGAGGGCAGCACAGTCACTGTCCAAGAAAAGATGTCCCCTGGCGCTCTGGTGGGCCCGTGCAGGGGAAGGGAGGTTAGCTGGATGTCTCACAGGTGAGCAGCTCTGAGTCTGCAGGGGCGGAGCGGGTCTGTCCCTGTGGGTGCCTGTAAAGGAAGCGTGGTGAGACCAGCAGGGTTGAAAATGCTCGCCCCCTCACACAGCTCCGAGAAGTCTAAACACTACCGGACTTCACACTGAAGTGGGTGAACGGTATGGTATGGTCTATCAACGACACTACCTAAAAAGAGCTCACTCCCCTGACACCTCTGAGAAAGTTCCTTTAATAAAAATGTTCTATTACATGTACACGACTGTCACCACCCTTCATCTACAGCACTCCGCAGGGAAAATGAAAATACAGAACTTAAGACGCGCTCAGTATAAAAACGCAGTGGTCCATTCAAACAGGAGGCCTCAGCGCCTGGAGAGCAGAGAAGAAAGCACGAGGCCGCAAGCCAAGGAGCTCTGGCCTGGGCTTCTGGAGGGCTCCAGGGGACAGTTGAGGACCCGCCTCTGACTTCTGAAAATAGCATTAAAAAAAAAATCTGGGTTTTAAAAAGAGGCCTCTTTCTACAGAGAACGGTCCAGTCCATTGCAGAGAATGCTATCATGGGGCATCGGAGTCGGTCCAGGCTCAGGACACAGGGCTCAGCATTTCATGGCAGGGAAGATACTCCCGAAAATTCACCCTCCGAGGCCCTGGGCCCTGGGCTGAGAGATGTTCAGTGCTGAAGCCGAACTACCCATGTCTGAAAGGTTCGGACCCCACCCCTCTAATGTCAGACTTGAGGCTTCTTCCTTCCAAGTTGCTAAGGCCACTTCTCAACAGCCCCGAAGTCCTTGGCTGGCAGGGGTGCCAGGCCCCTTGAAGATGCAGCTGCGGCCTGATGTATAGTCCCTGGCCCCACTGGTCCAGAGGCCTAGTCGTCCTGGCCACCCCCATACATGTCCGCCAGCTTCTTGAAGCTGCTGCCCCATTCATTCAGGTAGTCATAGTCTTGGTCTTGGTCAGAGGTCGAGGAGGTGAAGGAGCTCAATGAGCTGGCTTCAGAGCCGCTGCCCTCATAGTCGAATACCAACAGGGAGTCATAGGGCGGGGCTGTGGGGTCCATGTCAGCTGCCTTCATGTTCTGTGGTGACAGAGAGCAGGTGGTTAGGAGCCGAGGGACCGCACCCTTGGCAGCTCCGAGAACTTGGGCAAGTTGGTTCACCTGGCTGAGCCTGCATTTCCTCACGTGTGAAGCCCCTTCTTCCCCGCTCCTGCCCTTAAAGGCTTTCATGTTGAAATGAAATACTGCATATAAACACCCAGCACAGGGCCCTGCCTATAGCAAGCGCTCAGTGCAGCAGTCCGGGGGTGAAGGGCAGGGACCTGAAATCAAATATGACCCTGGGCAAGTCCCTTAACCTGTCAGTGCTGCTTTTTTCTCGTCTCTGAAATGGGGCAACTCCACAGAGTTTCAGAGGAATAAATGAATGTGTGTCGAGTGCTCACCAGAACAGGACCCAGAGTAACAGTGAGACACTATTTCCTCACCTGTGGACGGAGGGTGACAGCAGGGTACAGGGACTAAATGGGACAGTGTTTGCACAATGCCCCACACATAGACAGTCTAGAAACGACTCCACCGGACTGGAGGGAAGAGCCCCAGACATCTAGCTCTGAGGCGTCTTCTCAAACCCACCACCCCAAGCGTCTGTCTCCCCAGATGCTTTTGTTTTTGCACAACGCTCTCCAATATGCTCAGGCTACTTCTTGATGGCAAGAAGTTTAGTTTCCTTTTTTGTAGAAGAGAAAGCTGAGCCAGGAGGAGTCAAGGCAGGGTGAGATACCCTGACCGCCCATCGAGCCCTCTGTCCACTGCTGCTTCCTCACACTCTGAAATCCGTCCATTCATCCATCCATGTACCCATCCACCCTTCCTACTAAAAACCTCCATTTAGCCCTGGTTGGTGTGGCTGGACTGGTAGGAGCATTGTTCTGAAGACCAAAAGGTTACGGTTTCGATTTCTAGTCAGGGCACATGCCTGGGTTGTGTGTTCGGTTCCCAGTCAAGGCGTGTGCAAGAGGCAACCAGTTTTTCTATCTCACACCAATGTTTCTCTCTCTCTCTCTCTCTCTCTCTCAAATCTATAACCACATCCTCAGGTAGAGATTAAACACACACACACACACACACACACACACACACACACACACACACACACAAAAAATATCTCCATGTATGGACTGCTAGTGAGGTACCAGGTTCATGTCATCTATCTCTTACGTACCTAGTTCAGTGGTTCTCACAACCCTGGCTATACCTGATTTCCTTAGGGAGCTAAATATATCAGAGCCTAAAAATATAGATGCCAGGGTCCCAGGGATTGATATTTTTCAAAATTCCTCAAACGTGTGACCAGAGTTAACTGGAGACACTCGGCTATTACCAACAATAGCTACCATTACCTAGCACATGCTATACGCCAGGTCAGTGGTTCCCAAACTTAAATTATGTGGGAGTCTTTAAAAAATTCCAAACCCAGCCCAGGCCACAGCCAGGTCAATGAAATCACAGTCTGGGGGGCTGGGCCTGAGGCATCGGTTCCTGAAGCTCCCCAGGAGACTGCCGTGGAAGGCAGTCTGGGAACCACCGAGCTGGCACTGTTCTGGGGGCTCACTCATTCAATCCTTAAAGCAACCTCTAACACAGGCTCAGGTTCCACACTTCCCACCACCCGGGAGTCACCTAAAAATCCAAACCAGGTTCTCTGGCTCCAGAGTTTTTTCCTGACAATCACTGTACAGAGTGGGGCAAGAGTAGGCTTACAGTTGTTCGTACAGAAAATAATACATAATAAACAGTAAATAATAAACAGTAACACAATAATAATAAACAGTAACACAAGAATAAACTGTTTCACGTACTCACAACTACACCCCTACTTTTGCCCAACCCTGTCTTTGTTGAATAAACGAATAAACAATTCCTAGTCTACTTGTTACCACTCTGCGAGTTGAGAGTCTCATGAAGGGGAAATACAAGCCCAGAAGTCACTCAAATGTGCCAGGTCACACAGCTGGCGGTGAAGTCAGGACATGAGGCACGAGCCGAGACCCTGAGCCCGTGCTCTTCCGCCTGTGCTGTCGGAGCCTAGACACAGGCTGCCCTGGGCTGGCCCCATGCCTCACCTCGGTGATGAAGTTGCCGATCTCATCTGGGTTGGCTGGTCGTGGACGGTACATGGGTCTGAGGATAAAGGCTGGTGCCACATCGTTGCGGATAGCAACCGGGGGCCGGGCCTCCAGACCCCGGTGGAGTTGAGTGATGTCATAGTCCTTCAAGAAAGGAGAGCATGAGATTCATAAGGGCCCCTCACTCCCCCACCATTTACATTTCACCCCACCTCCCTACCATTTGGAGGTTCTGATCATGGGTAGGTCTTAGAAGGCAGAGATGTCAGTGACTTTTGAAAGCCCCAGTTTCCACACCCCCTCCCCCGGTCACCCTGACTGGGGCCAAGGAGACTACAGCAGTGGGCCAGACGCCCTCTCAGAAGAGGAGGGTTGGTGGTGGATCCTACACGAAGACTGATGCTTTAGGCCAGGATTTGGTCCACATAGCTTGGATGGTTAGTTGCTCGACCCAAGCATCCCTGCCAGTGGCCCCGGGGACATCTACTTCCCAAACCCCAGACCTCCTGATGCCCTACCTGGTCCTCCTCGCCACCCCCTTCTTCGCCATAGTAGAAGACGTTGTCACGGGTGTCATCCTCGGGGAGAAGAAGGGGTTCCTTGACCTTCCGCTTCCTTCTCACCAGCAAGAGCAGCACCAGCAGGAGTACTGACGGGTGGGGATTGTGAATACTCACCCCCCACAGCCCCACAGCTGGCCAGCCACCCAAGCCCTCAGAACCCCATCTGGTTTTAGGTCCCTCCGTGCAGCAGCCAGAGCTTAACACACTTCAATCGCTCCCTTGCACCTACGAAAACCTGTAACTCCTTATCAAGTGCACAGGATGTGGCCCTGGCCTGTCCCCATCCTCTGCCCAGGTCTGGCCACGTTGGCCTCCTCAGAGTTCTATCAACATATGCGGTAGGTTCCCGCCTCAGAACCTGCCTCTGGCCCTCATCTGGTTTGGAACGCTCTCCATGCATATGCAGGGCTCTCACCCTCAGGCCTCACAGGTCACCTCCCGCTGGCAGCACTGTGACCCCACCCCCACCTTGAGTCTGTATCGTTTATTGTCAGTGTTCCCTTGTTGATGGCACTGGTTCTTCGGGAGATTCTCCCCTGCAGGGGTGAACTCTTCCAGCTGACGGCACTTTTCAACAAGACTCTTTTCAGTCCCCAGGTGTCCCCTAAATTAGCCACAGGCTTTAAGTCAAAAGCAAAACTTGGATGTGGTGCAATAATTTGAACTTAAATGTATGTAAGTGCTCTGCTGGAATTTTAAGAGGGGGACTAGCTTTTGGTGATATGGTTTAGATATGGGGGGATGGCCAACTAATTCCTGGCTGCTCTGCCTAACGGCTATGACCACACCGAGTTAGTCCCATCACAAGAGGTACCCCTGGCCCTCTCTCAGTGATGATGCTGAACTGTGGCTGCGTCCGGACACGTCATCGCTCTTGGCCTGCTGAGGGGACCATTGTCTCTCTCTGGCCAGACGAAACAGGCCTCCCCTCGTAGGAAGCCCATGAGTTCTCAGGATGTACATCACACATGAGAGACTGTGACCTCTCCCAACCCTCTTCCTCCCCAGTGGGCCTGGGGAAAGGCGGGGGGCAAACAGGACTTCTCATCTGCACCCAAAGCCTATGTGTCTCACTGCCTACTAGCGTCCCTATTGGGGCTGGACTAGCAAACCTCCTCCCACAGTCCCGCCCACACTGGTAATGAGAACTCCTGTGTCTCCTTGTTCGGGCCTTTGACGCATCAGTGGCTCTTTTCCCCACACCACCTATCAAGTGATACGGATGAACTGATTCTACCTTAAAATATCACCACCTCCAGTGCCACCCCAGTCAGAGCCACCAACAACTGCCTCCCCGCAGGTAATGGCAATAGCTCCTGAATGGTCTCCCTGCCTCCACTCTGGTCCCTCTGCAGTCTGTCCGTACTATTCATAGGAATCCCGAAACCCTCAGAGGAGTGACTACTTTGCTCTAGACCTCTTCTGATGACTTCCCCTTTCACCCAGAGCCTTCACAAGAGCCTACTAAGGCCCCACATGATGCTCTGCCTCGCCCACCACCTCTTGCTTTCTGCACTCCAGCCATCTCTGTTCCTACACACTGAGCACAGTGCTGCCTCAGAGCCTCTGTGCTTATTCCCTAGGTATCTGCTGAATTGCTTCATCTTTTTCAGGTCTTTACTTGAACATCCCCTTCTCAGCAAGGCTTTCCCTGCCCACCTATTTAAATATGCACACCTCCTCCCCTCCACTTTTTCTCCAGATTATCTGTTGTCTGCGCCCTGCACTAGAAAGTAAGCTTCACGAGGGCAGGGACTGGTCTGTTTAATTAAGCGCTGCACCCCTAGGGCCTAAAACAGTGCTTGGTGCACGGTACATCGGTAACGAAAGCTTGCTCATGTCATATTCATATCTGAGTGTGTGCTTCCTGTGCAAGGACTCATTTAATGAGGGAAAAGGCAAATGTGATGAGTTGTACCTTTAGAACAAAGAAATTACTTTTTAACTGAGGACTTCTGCCCACTAGCCCAATCGTTCCCAAACTGTGGCAGGCATCAAGACTCTGGAGGACTGTTAAAGCCAGATTCCTGTCTGAATCAGCAGGTCTGGAGAGGGGCGGGAGAACAGGCCTTTCTAACAAATTCCCGGTAACACTAATGCTGTTGGTCGGGAGACCACTCCTTCAAACCCACTGCTCTAGCCTCTGGATGACACAACGGCAGAGGTCCGTTTTCTCACCACTGGATCCCCAAAGCCTGGCACATTCCAGAAACTCCATAAATATCTACTGACTGACTGACACTCCTGGAATTAAGAGTTTAAAGGAAGAGATGGGCAATACTGGTGGCTCTCTGTCCCAGAAGTTCAGGGTGGAATCACGTCTTCCAACTATCCCCACCTTCGACGGGGAGGGCATGGGTACTCACACAGCAGAGCCAGGATAGCCCCCAGGATGGGGAGGAGGAAACCCCCCTTCCAGCGTTCAGGGCAGGTCTCCACGTGGCCGTGGCAGTCGCACACGGTGGCCTTTATCACTGCCGGCTGCTCCTTGTTGCCACGGTCAGACAGAGAAAGGTGCACGTCGTACACGTCTTGCTTCAGGAACTTCTTCAGTGACAAGACCACTGTGTCTCCTGGTGGACAGATAACATGTTCACCTTGGGAAACTACCAACAGATCCTGATGGAGGTCTGAGGTGACAGCCTCTACATCTGGGTGACGGGAGAAAAATCCCAAAAGCACACTCATCCCAACTGTTAAAAACTGAAATTTGGCCAAACCCAAATTCACTATTATGATAAGGATTATTTGGACCTAAAAATATCATCATTAAAAAAACACAATAATCACAGTATTTTTAAAATACGAAGTTTTAAAAAAGTTGTCAGTGCATGGCCAATAATTTCTCAGCACCATGACCTTCTCTGGGTCCCTCCTAGTAACAAAGTCCAGGAGAGAGAACTCACCCTGTTCCCACTCGGCAATGGCAGGCAGAGTTCTGCTGGCTGAACATTTGGACTGCCGTCTAGAGAGGCCGATGTGGGATATTTCACCAAATCATCCCCATCACCACCCTCTCCCCAGAAATCAAGAGGGCCGCTTTCTCAGTTGATGCTGATGGCGGTGGTGCTAGGGGCAGTGGTGACTAAAGTGACAGTTCCTATGCACCATGACGTGAAGGCAGGTCCTGTCCCCTGCACTTTACCAATGTGGAAATTGAAGCTCAGGGAGGTCAAGTAACCAGCTTGAGGTCACACTGGGTAGGGTTTGAATTCATTCCCCTAACAACGGGGAAAAATTGGGTCAAAAAGCTAAATTCAAACCAAGAACCAGGTATCAATACTATTGTCAGGTGCCGGCACCACTGGGCTTTGGCCATAAAGCTCACACTGGACAGAGCCAGGTCTGACTGTTGTTGGGAAATTGCGGCAGTGCAAATGACCACGTGCATCCACCACGCACTGACGTACCAGACCAGATACTTTTCACGTAGTCACTTCACCTTCCCAGTAACTGTGGGAGTAGTGTAATTATCAGGACCATCCTACTGAGGAACAGTGGGGTTCAGTAACATGCCCACAACCTCAAAGCTAGTAAATGAAGGGGTCAGGTCCTGGGCCAAGGCCAACTGGCCTCAGAGTCCACACTCTCTAAACAGAATGGTCAGGGAGGAAAAAATGACTTCTAGGTCACAAGGGGGTGACAGCAGACCAATTTGGGCCCCCCAAAGGACAGGTGCTGAATATATACACCCAAATCGCAGGGGTCACAAAAATGAGACAATGGGGGGGACTTGTGTGGTTCACCATGAGACCACAAATCCAAAATTGCAATTCTTTGTTGTTCCCGGAAAAAAAACCACATTTTGCAGGAGGAAAGAAAGAAAGAAACAAAGAGCCAAAGTGGATGTCTGAAGCAGATTGGGAGGTCCTTTCTGAGTTGTGCTCAGCAGCAATTACAGACCTCAGGCATTTGGTTTCTTTGGGGCAGAACCTGAACGTACTTGTTCCCCATTTCCCTCCTGGGTGACCTTGGCCCCACAAGGAGGACAGAGGAACATTTTAAAGGAGAGTGATACAATGTTTCTCCAGGGACCTCACTGGCAGCTGGGGTTGGATGTACGTTTCTCAGGCGCCCTGTGGGGGGAGCCTCCCCCACTGATACCACTAAGACCCCTCTCTAGGCCTATGGCATATGAAAAGCTACCGAAGGCTGGAGAAGCTCCAGGGGTATCAGAAAGGACTGAGGTGGATGGGAGAAGGGGTGGTGGCGCCAGGGGCTCCAGCTTCTATCTCTACTGCTCACCCACTATGTGCCCTTGGGCATTCTATTTAACCTCTCTCATTTATAACTAGGGATAACAAATACTGACTGCAGAGGTGGTAGAAATATTGAATAAGGACAAAGAAAAAGCATCTTGCATACTATCAGGGTTCAACAAACAGTAGGCAGCAGAGCACTACAGTAAATCAGACTGCCTGGATTCAAACCGTGGTGTCACCGTATTCTAGCCACAGAGCCTCTGGCAAGAGATTTAACCCTCTGTAAGCCTTGGTCTCCTTATCTGTGAGGTGGGTGTACACACGCATGTAAGTGGTAATAGCACTTTCCTCAGGGGACTGTTGTGAGGGTAAAAAAGGCTAATCTACATAAAGCATCTGAAGGCGTCTAGCACAGAGCAAGCATGCTGGGTTCACGTCAGTTATTGTGACAGTGTCAGGGTCCTGACTCATGTGATACGGAGGAAGTCACGCCCTCTCTGTTTGGGCCTGTTTTTCCGTCTGTACAGGAAGGCAGTTGGGCTACAATGGTCTTTAAGAGCTCCTGTGGAATTCCAAAGGCTTACACTGGGTTGATAATTAGCATTTAATTGATGTTCTTGAGGAGACCATTACCTCCGTGACCCACAGGATGCTGAGCTGGGCATGTGTGTATAGTCCTGGTATGAGGCCAACCCCTACCCCGCAGAGCTGGCACCCACCTGCCACCACCACGCAGTTACCTTTCTCAGTTACTTCTGCCATCCAATAGAGGTCCGAGTTGTGTGTGAGCTGGGCCTTGAAAGGGGAGGTGTGTGGAGACAGGTCCTTGTCCGTGATGTTCAGCACTTGGGGTACAGGGCTTTGGTTGCAGATGGTGATCTGATGGGGCTCAGGGACAGGGCCATGGTCGTTGACGTCCGTAAGTGTTAGCAGAAGGGTCCCCGTGCCAGTGGCGGGAGGGCTCCCTGTTCGTAATTACACATATGATTCTTTTTCAGTATCTGCCCTTGGGTTGGGTTAATGACCAATGTTAAGCTCCCCTGTGACCTACCCAATCAGCCTCAGGGACGGTCCTGTTTACTGACCAGCTATAACCTCTTGAGACCCTCCACACTCTAGTTTCAGTGCAGATCAAACCAGTGATGGCACATACAGGGCGATCACGCCAGCATTCTCATTCTGTGTCCACAGCAGACATCACTGACGGACCAGAGCACAGAACTGCGGCCACTTCACCCAGGCAGCCACTGCCAGTCTGGCACAAAGCGAAACCTACTGGCCACCTGAGGGCTAACGCAGTGTTTGCCGATCAGCTTCAGGGCGGCTTCCCTTCACAGCCCTGTGGTGACCTCTCACCTGCCTCCAGGCCTTGATTCACTCACAAAGTGTCAAGCAGAGATGGCAATCACATCATAACCCCCAACCCTACCACAGTGTGGCATCACTAGTCAAGCTTGGCCCTTCCAGGCAGCCCCTTTCAATTAACCAAGGGGAAGTGGACAGGCCGATTCAGGATGTCTCCTAACTCAGGTTTCAGGAAAATCAGAACCACGGCCAGCCATGCTAGGACCAGTTTTGAAAGACTCCTCTGCATGTGCGCTCTCCCTCCCACGCCTTTCCCTTCCCCTTCCACTTCCCCCACAGGCGTGCATCTCCTAGACTTTAAGGGACCCCACAAGACCTGCAACCAGGGGAACAATGGGCAGTGGCATGTCGTCCCAGGCTGACCCCCCGAACTTGTCCCCAAGGTCCCCTTTTCTCTGACTGTCCAGTGAACTGGCGGCAGCCCCGCCCGGGCTCTCTCCTGTTGCTTCTTCTGTCCTAAGCCCTTCCTTGTTTCACTGTCCCCAGCTTTAATAAACGTACTCTGAAAATAAAACATAAATTTAAAAAACAGACTCCTCTGAAAGACCCCTCTGGCCCTCCAGATTGGATTGCTAACAACCCCCTCCACATACACACCACCGTCTGCCTATGGAGGGGACATGCTGTGTTATGTGACCTGGGAACCAAAGGTGCCCATGAGGAGGGGCTGGGAGGAAGCTCTCACCATCGTCCGTGGCCAAGACCACGACTTCGTAGATGTCGTTCCTCACAAACTGCTCATCCTCGCGGTCCAAGACCCCTGCAGCAGTGACCTGCCCACTGTCTGGGTCCATTGCTAGCCACCCGGCGGGGTCTCTCAGGATGTGGTAGCTGGAGTGGAAGAGTTTAGAAGAGTCACACACAGGATACTCAGAGTTCTGGTGTCATCGTTCAAAGCTTCCTTATGCCAACTAGCAGACAGTGTCTTGGTGACGCAGGGCTCCTAAGCAGGATCACATTGAAAATGCATCTTGCCCCTAAATGAAGCCTGGGCAGCAGGGGTGGGGTGGGATGGGGACAACACAGCAAGGATACGTGAGAAGGAGCGGGAACACCTGCCCCCTGGACCCCTGCCCAGAGTCTTCAGCCCTGGGGAGGGTAGGAAGGGGAGGCAGGGGAGATGTTCAAAATATTTAACAATCTTTGTGGCAATTACAATAAACAACCCACCCAGAAGCACCAGTGTACCCGAGCCCTGCTCCTGCATACCTGATCTTCTGACTCCCCCTATCGGGGTCCTGCGCAGTGTAGGTGCAGACATGCTCCCCAACTGAGATATCCTCCTGCACTGTGACGACTTTGGAGGGTGGGATGAATACTGGTGCCTCATTCACATCCTCCACGTGGACCAGTACGGTGGCTGTGGAGGTTGGGAGCTTCACTACAAAGTGAGCCTCGTTGCTCACTTCAATGTGCAGAGTGTGCTGGTTTTTGGCCTCAAAATCCAAGCCCTGGGAGAGAAGGAGGAACTGAGCTGCCATTCTCTGAGGAGCCCCAGGAAGAACTGTGAGGCCAGAAGGGCCCATAGCAAGGGGCCTGAGAATCTCACCAGCCACAACACTGCCCCTTCCCTATGCCTAAAGGCCACCTACATTTTCTGAGTGGACATCCAGTGGGGCCTCTTGGACCACCCCAAAGGCAACCAGACTAGAAAGCCTCAAAACTGGTTCCTAATGGGGTGGTGACATCCCCTAGCAGGTGCTGTAGAAACTTACAGAGGCATTTCTAGTCATAATGATTGGGGCTGCCACTGACATTTACATGCTGGGGCAGGGACACAAAGAACTGTCCCATATCCTATGTGACTTGTCAACATCCCCTTGGTCATGCATGTATTTATGGGTGTGAAAAATCTGTTTTAATTGCAATCTAGAACATGTTTTACATAAAAAACAGCTTTTGGTGTGGTTTTAAAATATACTGAGTTTCCTAGGAATGGAACTTCTAAGGAGAAACTGTAATTTGATTTGTTCAGGCCTTTCCCAAGAGTTGTTTACTTGTTGTTCTGGAAAGAAAACAACAACACCACGTATGGTGTGAGCCACCTGAGCAACACAGTACTCACTTACATTGGATAACTCTAGAGATACGAAAGAAATCAAAGAAAGATTAGTCCCATCTTCCAAGAGCATCAATTTTATTCAAAGACTTTTTGAGAGGCAAGGGTATGCCTAGCTACTAAGTACTTCAGAACATTTACTGTCCAAACACCTAGCTATGGATTAAATGCAAAATCAGGAAGAATTACCAGAACACAGAGGTCCTCTGTGTGAGAATGAGTGAGGGCAGCCAGCAGACACTGGGGACCAAGATGAGGGGCTCCACTGATCGGCTGCAATCAGATTTATGGCCCCTACCTGTTTTATGAACTGGGTCCCAGGCTAAGATTTAGCATGAAAGAAAGAATTTCCAACACAAAGGGGATGAGACAGTGTCGGAAGCCACTGGCCTGGTGCACTCTGGTGAGTGGCCCAAGGTGTGTGTCCCAAGGCAGGTGTTACCTCCTTGTCCTGGAGGCGGCAGACCTGACTGCCCCAGCTGTGGCCCTTGTCTAAAACCCAAACTGATTCACCTTCTTGGTTGTCAGGATACCCTGGTTGCTCTCAGGGTGGGTGGTGATGGTAAAATGGTCCCCATCGTCACCTTCCAAGATGCGGTAGGTGGCACGCCAGGCTGGTGAGTTGGGGATGTCCAGATCAGTCACTGTCAGCCTCTGTACCTCATGGCCCACCGCGTTCTCAGGTACACGGGCCTCATACTGTCAGTGGGAAGCACAAGTACAGTTAGAGCAGAGAGACTGACCACTCCGAGAGATTGTTCCATTCTTCTCCAGCTGTGAGTCTTCCATCCAACTCCAGCACAGCCTCAGGCCTCTCACCTTCTCCATGACCACCCAGCCCCCTTACCAGGGCTTCAGGGCACACAGAGATGCAGCAGAACACCCCGAAAACCAGCCTCACAGCTGCTGGGACCAACAGCAACCATCTTGGGCCTGCTGTCCCTATACCAGGGGTCTGATGTTCCAGGAATCTCACTGGTCTGGGTGCCTGACCCCCACCGTGTGTAACTACCTAGTTATCTGAGATCAGAAAGGTGTAAGGAAGGCAGCAAGAAGAACTCAGTGCCTGATCTCTCTGGGGCTCTGACCAGGAATGTTTTTCGAAGTTCTGGAACAGATGGCAAAGATTGGAAAATCAGCTGCTCAGAACATTTTTCAATCAGCCTTAAATAATGTTCAGCAGCCAGAGTTGCCTCAAGATAGAAGGGGTGAGGTGTCACGTTGACTGGCACAAAGCTCTGTCACTGGGAGTATATAAACATTCACTGGGCGAAGGTGGGCAGGGATAGGTACAATGTGAATTAGAAGTTTCATCATCATCACAGATTGTCCATTATCCAGCACTCACGTACCAGGGATTATGTTACAGAGAGTATTTCATTTAAAACTCGGTCAGAACAATGCAGCAGGTATTGTCATTATCCCTACTTCGCAGATTAGAAAATGGGGCACAGAGGCGTTAGGTGGTTTGCCTAAGGTCACAGAGCTAGTCAGTATTGGGACTGGAACTTCTTGAAGCAATGTGGGCTGGTTCTGGAGTTTCATTAGAAAGGAAAAGCCTAGTGCTTCATTGTCTGATGAGGGAAGGCAGGAAGGGGCATTACCTTCTGGGGATCAAACACGGGAGCATTGTCATTGGCATCGAGGATTTCTACTATGGCCACTGCCGTGGTGGTGGAGCCGTTCCCGTCCATGTCTGTAGCCTGGACGGTCAGCGTGTACTTAGGGACTCTCTGCGAGAAAAGGAGAGTGGAAGGCCACTGAGAGTTCAGCCTTGGGAGAATGCAGAAGGGAGGGGAACATTTCTCCCTCGCACAATGTTCTCTTGACTCCTCGACCCACCACTCACCCACCACCCCAAAGAACAGAAGCAAAGGATGAAAGGATGAAAGGGGAGGGACACTGCCATCCAAACATTCTTGGGCCTGTCAGGGGGTAGAGCTTGGGCACTGCCCCCTGACCGTGGGCGAATGCAGAATGGGAGCTTTGAGCAGGAATTTGGTCAAAGGTATTAATTAGGAAACAGGAGGCAACTCCAATATCCATGGAGCTAATTCTACTTTGTGGTACACAGGGGACAAATCTGGGCCGTGTGCATGTTAAGTGAGCCGTTCCGAGAGGAAATGAGAAAACCTTCAGAAAATATCAAACGTCTGCATTTTATAGCTGCCTCCTCAGCCTTAACAAGATTGTTTGGCAGTGTGCCATTGGCTCAAGAGAGCTGAGGGACACCAATGTAGGAATATAGCAGCAGCCACTGCCAGCTGACTTGAGTCCTCAGTGCTCTATCTTGGGCTTTGGGGCAGGGACAGGGGTTCTTGCTCAGGGTGTCGGGGTCCAGCCTGGACAAACCTGGGTAGGAAGCACTTTTCCTAAGTGGCACTCACCTCCCTGTCCAGGCCACTGGAGACGACGCTAATGGTGCCTGTGCTCCGGTGGACAGTGAACATGAGGTCATGAGGGTCCTTTGGCTCTTGGCTATGAATGGAGTAAGCAACCACCCCATTGTAGGTGTTGATGGCATCGTCCTCATCTGTAGCTGTCACCTGCATCACAGAAGTGCCTGGAGGGGAGAAGGGATGAGTGAGCCCCCTTCCTTCCCAGTTCCAATTGCAGCCTTGCCCACTTGTAAACTGGAAGAGACTCCATCCTGCTCAGCAGCTTGGACCCATGTCCCACTCTGGGACAGAGATTGCTAACTGGCACCCATTTTCCATTCTCCCCCTTCTTAAGAGACATGATCCTCATGACCACTTCAGGCTGGGCATAGGCTCTCCTGGAACAAAGGCCATTTCCCATCCTGTCTTGCAGCTAGCTGTGACCACAACACTAAATTCCAACGAATGGGATATACCACTTTGGGAGAAGCGTTTCTTTGAGTTTGGGGCTTATTCTTCCCACCCTTTCCCTCTTCCCGGACGTAAGAGCTGGAGCTCCGGCAGCAGCCACGAAGTAATGCTGGGAACCATGCCAGAACAGCAGAGCGAAGAGACAGAAGGAGTCCAGGTGTCCAACACTTGAAAACACCACTGCATTCTGAATTGACCACCCCTAGGCTTCCTGAATATAAGAGAGGTGGGGGGGGAAGCTTCCATCTCGTTTAAGGGCTGTTCTTCTTTTGGGAATTTGTTACTGGTAGCCTAACCAATTCACACTCCTCCGTACGTACTGTCCATAGCTCAGAGAGAAAGGAAGAGCACCCCTTCCCAGCAGCACCTATCTTTGAGAGCACTAATATGTACCTATTTTCCTAATTTCCTGCTGGCCTCTCCCACCCTCTTCTCCAGCCCCGGGAATTTATTTTCCGTGCAGCATAACCCGTGTTCCAACACCCCCAGCCCCTGCTGCTTTCCTGTGGCTGCCAATCACCGAAGGACCTCGTGTCAGGTGCTTTGTGTTACTTAAGATGTGTGTGTTATTTCTAATCTTCACAATTTCTTAAGGTTGGTATTACTGCCATTTTCAGATGTAAAGAGTGAGGCTCAGAGATCAAGAATTTGCCCAGTGTCTGAGCAGGTGAAGAGGCAAAAATCAAGATTCAAATCTAGGTATTTGCGGCTCCAAAACTAGTGGCTCCTAAACCTGGCTAATCACCTGAGGCTCCCAGGAAATTCTCAAGCATACAGATCATAGGTGACCTGCTGCACAGTCAAAGGAGCCAGGTGTGGAAGGTTCTTCCAGCCCACAAGGGTCTGGGCTGATCTCCAGATGGTACCATAAGGTGACCCAGGGCCACGTCTCAGCCTAGGAGACCTCTAAAGCTGTCCCCTCTCCAGTCCTCTTACCAGGCAGTACCCCTTCCAAGACGCTCCCTCTGAAGACATCCTGGGTGAACTTGGGCTTGTGGTCATTCTGGTCTGTCACAATGATGGAGATGTTCATGGGCTCTTCCACGGAGGCACCATTCTCTGACACAGCGTGGCCAAGGAGCTGTGGGTACACAGGTCTGGGGTCAGCCTGGCGCTACCTTTCCCACCAGGCTCTGGGTCCCTTCTTCTCATCAGAGGCTAAAGGTTACTTGCCTCATACTTGGCGATCTTCTCCCGGTCCAATGGCTTATTCAGTAACAACCAGCCTGTTTCCTTCTCTATGGAGAAGACACCCTCAGGGGGGCTATCTGCCCCAGGCCCTGTGATACTGTAGAAAATCTTGGTGCCTCTGTCCTTACTAGATTTGAGCTGGAAGCCAAAAAAAAAGCAGCTGAAAAAGTGACAAATATCTCATGGCTGCAGCCAAGAACACTACATGGGGAGGGGTGGCGGGATGTGGACTTATCAGAAAGTGCTCCCATGAGGGAAGCTTTCCTCTGCAGGCCCCAGTACCTGGTTCAGTCTCTGAGGGAAGGGACCCTTGCCATTCTCAGAGACTGATATTGGCGGGACTACCCATTCTCTCTTGTGTCTTCGTAAGATATGTCTGGATGGGGAGCTCTTCAATGCCTTCCTTTCCTGTCAGGAGAGAAGACCGCTTCACTAGATAATGCAGACAGGTGCACACACCCTACAGCCTCCCCCACAGGAGTGAATGGTGAGGTGAGAGACCTAGATGGGTCTATTGCAAAATGAAACTTGAAATAATCTAAGTGCTCACTTACAGAGGAGGACCAATTAAATATTTTAGGGTACAAACATCCAGTGGAATACTATGCAGCTCTAAAGATGAGGAATGAGAAAGCTTTCTGTGTGCTGACATGGAATGACCCTTGATATACACACTGCTGAATGCAAAGAACAAGGTACAGAACAGTTTCTACACACAGTTTAGCATTTTATTTAACAAACACATAGTGCTTAATAGATGCCAAGGACTGTTCCATTTTTTGTGTTAAAAGGTAAGAAAATAAGACCGTTATGTTCACATTTGCTTACACAAAGACAAAGTCTAGGGGAATTCAGAACTAATAATGGTAGTTTTCTGTGGGAAGGGGCTAGGCAGTACTGATATATATATTTAAGTGCAAAAAGAAACTTAATGTACACTAGCTTTTACATAAGAGGAGGTAAGAGTCTATTTTTATATCTGTATATATATAAAATATGTAGCACATAAAGTATAACTATACAGATAACATATGTAATTAAACTCCTGAAGAAAAGAAACCGGTAGCAGTGGTTATCTGTCTTCTCTTGGAGGGGTGGACAGGGCATTAGGCAGATGGAGAAAAACAAGGGGAGGTTATTCACTGTAGAATTTTAAATATTTATTTTTAAATTTTTGAATCATTTATATATTAGCTACTCAAAAAAGTAAATTAAAAGAAACAATATGGCCCTGGCTGGTGTAGCTCAGTGGACTGAGTGTGGGCTGCAAACCAAAGGGCCACCAGTTCGATTCCTAGTCAGGGTACATGGTTGCAGGCCAGGTCCCCAGTGGGGGCCACGGGAAAGGCAACCACACACTGGTATTTCTCTCCCTCTCTTTCTCCCTCCCTTCCTCTCTCTCTAAAAATAAATAAATAAAATCTAATTAAAAAAAAAAAAAAAAAAAAAAAAAAAAAAAAAAAAAAAAAAAAAAAAAAAAAAAAAAAAAAGAAAGAAACAATATGCCCTGGCCAGTAGCTCAGTTGGTTAGAGCGTCGTCCTAGCAGCCACGGTTGTGGGATCCATCCCTGGTCAGGGCATGAATAAGAATCAGCCAGTGAATGCATAAACAAGTGGAACAACAAACTAATGTCTCTCTCTCTCTCTCAAATAAAAAAATAAAAATAAAAAAAGCAACTGCTGGGGGAGAATAGATTTTAAAATTAAAAAAAAGAGAAACAATGTGTGGCTAAGTGCCTAATGTCCATCTTCCCAGAGGCTCATGGGATTGGCAGTTCTGTGCTGGAACCCAGATGATATGGGAAAGGAAAGGGCTGTTGGAGGAAAGAATCCAAGAGACAAGGGCACTGAGCCATTACTCTGCTGCCCCTACACTGCTTAGGTCAGTACCCAAGTCCACTGCTGTGGGCACCTGAGGGCTCCTCCTCTGAAGGGATAAGGTGGCTCACAATGGCAATCTGGGCATGCACAAAGAACACCCTTCTTCCATCCTGCAGGTAGACATGGTGTTTTACCTGGACTATTCTGTCGTTCAGTGAAGCGAAGTCACTGTCAGTGCTAAGCAGGGCCGACTCTTGTCCCGGGCAGCCCATGAAAGCTACTGTGGGGAAAGGAGAAAGATAGTATTTTAACAAGGGGGAACTTCTGGAAGCTACCCCAGGGAAACAAGACCTGAGAACAGCAAGCTGACTGGATCAAGGACTGTTCCCCATCAGGGTAAGACTAGGCTTACTTCCGCTGAGCAGCAATGTAACCAAATCCGAGTTTCCGACGGGGCTTCCAAGCTGGTCTCTAGAGGGAAGACCACTTTGTGGGCCAAACCCCTTTCTTTGTTCATGAGGCCAGAACACCAAGATCATACACACTGAGTGACATCAGTCTCCATTGGCCTCATGAGGCTGGGGGTGACCCAAGGTCACAGCTGGAGGCAGAAGATTTTCAGCATTTCTAAAAGCCCTGAGTCTACCTACCTGCGACATGCATCCTGCTATACCATCACTCACATAGGACAACCTCTGGTTGTTTCAGTTGTCACATTCTTTCTGAATCCCTTTGCTGGGCCACCCTTTAAACAAGCACTTTGAGTTAGTAACTACCATTCACCAAGCCAGGGTTGGAGCCTATTTTATCCTTACAACTACCCTACCAAGGGTAGGTGTTAGCGCCTTTTCAAAGATGAGAAAACTGAGGGCCAGAAGCCAGGTCAGTGTGAACCCAAAGTGCCACACTAAAGAGGACTCATACCAATATCCTCACTCGCCCTTCCTTGTGGCCAAAGCATGAAATCAGGGAACCTGCCAGAGGCCACACCCGGGCACAGAAGCACCATGCTCTGGCCCAGACACCTGCGCTCATCGTTTGACCAGGCACAACCAGGACCATAGGGACAGCGCCGTGCCCTGGAAATGTAGGGGTGAGGTTTTCTACCTGTCCTGTTTTGAAAAATTGTCCTTTAGTCTCAAATGATGACGACAATGATGATTGTTTTTAAAAGATCCTCCCTTAGTATAAGGGAAACAGATTAATTATGTGGACATAATAAAGTATTCAAACAGTGTAATATAAAAAAGTAGAACTCCAAATGACTCATATCCAGAACTCCTTAAAAACTCAACAACAAATATCCAGAACTCCTTAAAAACTCAACAACAAAAACAATCCAACTGGTTTTGGGAGGGAGGCAAAAAACTTGGAAGGACATTTTCTCCAAAGACTATATACTTTGTATTTATTCGTACAAAAGGTGAATAAACATATGAAATGATACTTAATATTATTAGTCACTAGGGAAGTGCAAATGAAAATCACAATGAGATACTACTTCACATCCACTGGGATGACTATTGAAAAAGACCCCACACAAATGGAAAATATTAAGTGTTGACAAGATGTGAAGAAACTGGAACCCTCATGCACTGGGAATGTGAAATAGTGGTTCCTCAAAAGGCAAACAGAAGTTACCATATGATCCAGCAATTTCACTTCTAGGCGTGTACCCAAAAGAATTGAAAATTGGACCTCAAACAGATACTCATATGCAAATTTTCATAGCATCATTATTCATAACGGCAAAAAGGTAGAAACAACCTAACTGTCCATCAAGAGATCAGTAGATAAACAAAATGTGGTTTACACACAAGGAATATTATTCAACCTTTAAAAGGAATAAAGTTCCAATATGGATAAACCTTAAAAACATTATTCTAAGTGAAACAAACCAGTCACGAAAGGTCACATACTGTATAGTTCCACTCCCATGAAGTACTGAGGATAGCCAAATAACAGAGAAAGTAGAACAGAGGTTGCTGGAGCTGGAGCGGGAGAGGGTGGGGAGTTACTGTTTAACGGATACAGAGTTTCTGTTTGGAGTGATGGAAAGTTCTAGAGACGGACAGTGCTAATGGCTGCACAACACTCAATGTACTTAATACCACTGAGTTGTTTACTGGAAACAGTCCAAATGGCCATCAGTGTACAACGGATAGAAACACCATGGTACATTCACGTAATGAAATGAATCAACTACAAGGACATTCAACAACGTGGATGAATCTTACAAACATATGGTTGCTTAATAGAAGCCAGATCCAAGAGACGACATATGCATTATTCTATTATTCCATGAAGTTCAAACACAAGCAAAACTAACCTAAGTGATAGAAGTTAACATGTTGGTCATAATGTGGGGAGAGGGGTTAGTGAATGGAAGGGGTTAAAGGGGGATTTAAAAGCATACAGAGCTGCCTTCCATTCCCTAGAGCCCAGGGCCAGCTCTTCAGAGCCCACAAGCTCACGCATAGAGGCAGGATCCTTTGTGGGAAGGCTGGAATGTGCTCAAGCAAAAGAGAAGACTGCTTAGAAACCATCCCTGCCTCCTTGACAACATTCCCACTGAGGAGTCATGGGCTGTGACATACCTTTCCAGTGAGAGAGAGAGAGGAAGAAGGATCTAAGCCTAATTCAGCTCCAGAGGGTCCCCAGGGCTAAGAGCCCCAGGGAGACTCTGCCCTTTACCTCCAACACACAGCTTCGTAGTCTCATCTTCTAAATTATCTTGCTTTCCTTTAGGGCTAAAAGGACCCGGAATGACAAATGGCAAAGATGAAATCATCTTAAAGTAGGGCAAGAGTTAAATAATCTATGAGTACTAACTCCACGGATTATTGTTCCAGCAATGCAAAATGATGTTTATAGTAATTTTAAAATAGCTCTGGCTGGTGTGGCTCAGTGGATTGAGCGTTGGCTTGTGAACTGAGAGGTCATCGGTTTGATTCCCAACTCAGGGCACATGCCTGGGTTGAGCGCCAGGTCCCCATTTGAGTGTGTGCGAGACGCAACTGATCAATGTTTCTTTTGCACATTGACGTTTCTCTCCCTCCCTTCCCCTCTCTCTAGAAGTAAATAAATAAAATTTAAAAAAATTAAAAAAAAATACTTTAAAGAGAATACCTAGACTCACTAGATGAGATTCAGCATTGTTCAAAGCTGTGTTAAGGACAAACATAAAAGCCTCTCAAAATTCTATTATTTGGAAACATCAATATGTTGATGCAGAACTTCAATTAATTTATTAGGATTGTAGATTTTCTCATTTGGAAGATGGAAATTGGAGTTCACAGAGCCCTCTTGAATATCAAATAAGATAGCACCCCAAAACACACATTTGTAAAGCCCAGAACCTTTTACAAATTCTAATAGCACATGAGGAAACTGGGGGTCGGGTGAGATGCCTTGCCCAAGGTCACACAGCTAGTGAGTGGAATCAGAATCCAGAGTGGTCAGATCCTAAAGCCAGGTTCTTCAACACGGCATTCATTTAAGAACTACTTAGTGTCTACTATGTGACCAACATTCTTCTAGCTACTAGGGGTGCACTGGGGAACCAGTGTCTATACTTTAGTACATTTAAATTCTTATAGGATACTGCCTCCTGTCTACAATCACTTAAAAATTTTTTGTTGACATTTACAGATGTCCCTCATTTCCCCTCTCCACCAAGCACCCCCCAGCCCGTCACAATCACTTTTCCTTAGCTATCTAGCAAACGGACCAACAGTGCATTGCATGTTTGTCCATCCCTAAGACGTTAACTTTGTGTGATGATACCATGTATACAAGGGAGGAAGATGAGGAAGCTCCTGTGTCTTGATATGGAAAGATCACGAAGACATATTGTTAATTTTAAAAAAGACATAGCCCTGGCTGGTGTGGCTCAGTGGATCGAGTGCCGGCCTGTGAACCGAAGGGTCGCTGGTTGATTCCCAGTCAGAGTACGTGCCTGGATTGCAGGCCAGGTCCCCAGTATGGGGTGTGTGAGGGACAACCACACATTGGTGTTTCTCTCGCTCTCTTTCTCCCTTCCCTTCTAAAAATCAATAAATAAAATCTTTTCTTGGTAATTTCTGCAAAGTGCTAACATTTGTATTTTTATATTGTATTTGAAAAATACTTCTAGGAGGGTGAAGAAACCAGCAGCCAGGGAACAACAGGGCGGAGACTTTTTAGTGTATACCCTTCTGAATCTTGACCCAAGTGAATGTATTAGCTATTCAAACACTGATTAAAAAAAAGTAACAGCCACTTTTTCCGTTCTTAAAACTGCCCTCTTCCTAAGGGAGGTCTTCAACTAGAAGAGGGCTAGAGTCTGTCTGCAATTTCCCTTAATGACAGACTCTCAATGAGCCCTCCAATCCTCCCCCACCAGGTTACCCAGCAGGAGACTAATGGATTGACGCCCTTATTACTCAGAAGTTTGCATCTCCCAAACTCTGAAAGCTGCCAGGCACCCAGAAACTCTCTTTCTGCTATCTACAAAATCTGCACCCCAGGAATGTAAACACACTTCACTGCCACTTGCCAGAACATTCTCATTGTTCCAAGGTCCCACACACTTGTAGCACAGTGTCTGTAGCACATCTATTCTTGGAGGGGACAGTGCCAACAATCAAGAAGCCAGTAGTGATGCACTCCAAATGTACATGCCTCCCACTCAGGCCGCATACTGCGGTTGCGCCAGAGGGCCTGCCCCATCAGCTCAAGCCCACGTTCAGCTGGATGCAGGAGTCAGGCAGGCAGAAACAAGCTTCAAAAACCTGAGACACCCAGCTAAGTGTTTTCCTATCCAAATCCTCAAAAAATAACCTGCAAGGTGGACATTACATTCCCCTCAATCTGACAACTCTGAAAACCAAAGGCTGCCTGGGGTTGAAGTACTTCAAGAATCGGCTTTAGACAGGTAGTATATGAGGCCCCAAGACCAAAAAGCAGCAGGATCACATTTCAAATCCTAAAGGCAGGTAAGTGATGAAGAACATGGGATTTGGAGGCTGAAAGACTTGGGCTCAAATCTATATTGTATGAGCATATGGAAGCTGTTCCCTCCTCTGGAAAATGGGAATAATAATACCTATCTCATAAGCTTATTGGGAGGATTAAATGGGATAATGTTCACACAGCACTGAGCACTGTGTCTAGCCCAGAATAAGACTTTAATAAAAGGTACCTTTAGCCTACTCACAATTAACCTTGGCTTCTAACTCCAAGTCTGGGCTTGCCTCTACAACATTGAAACACCATCTCTCGAACTGGGTAAGGGCTTAGCTGTAGCCATTAAATGCTTTACCTGAGGGATGAAGCACCGAAGGGAAAAGGAGATTCATGGGACCAAAGAACATAAAAGGGAGCTGGCTCAGTCTGCATTTGGAAAGAACTATTTTGTAGGGGTGCTCTGTGGTTTATTGGGGAAGGCAGAGGATGAAGATCTCACACACATGCTGACCTGCCCACGGAAGCCTGCTGAGGCAACTGGAGAAATATGAGCAGTCTTCTCTGCAAGCCAGCGAGACTGGTAAACAGTAAGCCCTGGGGCAAAATCATTACAACATCCCCCCATGTGCTTCCTGGCACCACTGGCTTGTATCATCGGTTTCAAAATGCAATTGACCTGAAACCAGGCCTCATAATCACTCATCCTCCTACCCCACCTTCTTACAGCTAGTGAAGTAAGCTGATTTCCTGTTCCCAACTCCAGCCTAGCTCCACAAGGCTGCAAACCTTGGCCAAGTCATAAAGGCATGAATGGGCTGGGGTCAAACCTTTTTTGGGCAAGCTGGTGAGCACTGATGAACACCTGGGGCAACCGTTCAGATCTTAAGGCTAGAAAAAAGAGACCTAAACATAACTCTTATTTCCACACCCACCTGGGACCTTAATGTCATTTGACTGCTTCCGATTCAGTTTCTCCCACAGAGATTCTGAATCAAAGTCAGTGAACCTGCTGAAAAGGTAGGCATTATACCAATGTAAATTAATAGCTTTCAGCACTAAGCCTAAATACACAATTCCTAGCATATTGTTGGGGGAGTTAATAACCTGAAACTGCTTCTTCTAGCAAAATTAATTTTAAAAAGCCAGAGGTCTGTGTATCTGCACTAAACAGAAAGACAGCCAATGGAACCAGGAGTCCCTGGCCTGTGCTCAAAGCTCCTCTCTAAAGCCCATCCTGCCAAGCCTGGCCTCAGATTCTGAACTGGCGCCACTATAATAAAACTTGGTCAAGAAGAGTCAAGTCCCTGGGGTACAAGAGCTGTTGCAAAAAGAAAGCTTTTAAATTGACTTGTAAGAACTGATGGATGTTGGGCTGAGAACGCATTCCAGGCCTGCTTTTAGGTTGGAATTGCCTAGACATTTCCAAATCTCAAGGGAACACTCTTGAAGGTCAGGAGCTTGTCTTCCCAGCCATGACATGAAGGTACTATACAGCCCCAATATCCATCCTTACTGGATGTTCTAGCAAAACACAACCACCCATCTCTCTGGGGACAAATGTCCCTTTGGTGATCAATCTTTGGCCAGTTTCCCTACTGATTTTTAGGCATTTTGACTAGAAGGGAAGAGTGTCTGAAAGTGTAGTGACAGGAACATTTGAAATCTTGTTCTCCAGCATGTTGTCAATTGGGCTCAAATAAATTGTTATAAAAAATCTGAAAGCAAGAAAAGGGTTTGTGACAAAGCATAGCTTGTGTGGGGTGGGGGCAACTGTCAAAGAAGTCTCCACTAGCTTGGTTTAGGGACATCACTAGGTTATCAAGCAAACAGATTTGTCCTCATAGTTGTCACTACCTTCTGTTAGGGGTGGGGTAAGAAGGCAGAGGGGAGGTATGCAGAATTGCCTTGAAAAAAGATTCTGACATTTCCCTAAGTAAGACTATATAGAAAAAAGGTCCACTCACTAAGAAATACAAATAAGAACGAGTGCTGTGGAATATGTGGGAAACGGGAGCCGCAATATATTGCCAGGGGGCGGGGAATGCAAACTGCCGCAACCTTTCTGATAATTAAGCCTTACCAAGCCCTTTGACCAAAGAATTATGCCAGGAAATCATCCCAGATGTGACAAAACTGTAATTGCAAGGGTGTTCATGCCTGTAGCTTAAACAGTCTTTTTTAAGAAAGCCTCAACAACTTCACTTTCAGCATAATTGTGTTCAAGTTGCTCAAATGTCTAATCTATAGCCTGAAATGTCATAAAAGAAGACCTATCGAGGAAAAACAGGGCTCTGTTGGGGTGGGGGTGGGGCAGGCCACAAAACAGCCATTTACAGTTTATAACATGTGCCTGGCAACTTTTAAGAATGTTTTTACATTTGTAAAAGATACAGATAGATGATAAATAAGATATGGGCGGAGCCCTGGCACCAGGAAGGCAGGTTAGCTCTCTCCATAACCAATGATCTTGGGGTGGGGGCGGCGGAGCCCAAGCTGGCAGCAAGAGACCAAGGCCAGAGGGAGGAGGCCCCACCGCAAGGCATGCCGGGAGAGTCAGAGCGCCCGCTGGGCATGCCGGGAGCCAAGGCTTGAAACCACTGACTGACCCCGAGCAGCCCTGCGGCATGCCGGGAGACAGATCGCTCAAGGCAGCTCCGCCTTTCCTGCCAGAGCCCCGCGGTGCCCTTCTAGAAGCCAGACCCCTCCTCCAGAAAGCCAGGAGCAGAGTGAGCTGACCCGCGGCCATGGAAGTGTTAGTGATAATCCGTCACCACAAAATCCGCGTCCGATTTCGGGACGCCAGAGTCAGCACCGTGTTGGCGCTGAAGCGCGTGGTGGCAGCTATTCTCCAGTGGCCACAGGCGCGGCAGCAGCTTTACCATGATGACCCGCTGCTGGGCAACTGCATGACCCTGGCGGAATGCGGCTCAGACGCCCCTTCTGTGCAGTCTTCACCCTGGAACGGGATCTTCCTGCAGACAGGGCGGACGGGGCGTTTGTGGCCCACAGACAAAACAGGGGGACTCCAGCCTACTCCCCCAGATCAGACGCCCTCGATAAAGACCTGGTTAGGTAAATGGACCTGAACGATCTATTGAAAATGTTCATTTGAAAAGACAAAGGTCCTCTATGGATGGTACCTCCATTTTGCTTATTTTCCAGTTTTTCCATAGTAAACATTTATATTTGAGTTGCAATCAAAATGAGATACTGTGATTTCCCATCCCCTCCTACCACACTCCCCACCACCACTAGAAAAACTATATGGTAAACCCTGTTATTCAGAAAGCAGTTCTTTTTAGGGGAGTTAAGTTTTGCCTCTGAAGAAATACCTTTGGCAAAAAGCCACATTACCCAGGTTCCTCCTTACCCTTGGGAGGTGGGTCCTCCCTTAAATCCCCAGAGAACCCAAGCTGTGCTGCACAGCACTCTGGGTGCTGGCTCCGCAGACTCAAAGCTCAGCATGAGGCTGCTGTCTGGCTCTCTGCTTCCTGCCTTCAAGGACCATACCCGGTGCACCCGGTGATCAACCTGGGACTCTGGGATGGCGATTAAGGATCTGCTGGGTGAAAAGTGCTGTACATTGGCTGGCGCTGCAGCCTTCGGCAGGTCACCTCATATTTAAGCTGTGTAACAGTAAGCACTCAACAAATATAAGCCCTTACTAATTTCCAGTCTCTTTTTGGGGAACACACACACCCAGGTTCTGACTGGACCAAACAAGATGTGTTGTACTTTTAAAAGCACAATTATGTTTTCAAAACCAGGGACAGGATTTAAAACAGCAAAACAAAAGAACCAGAAGGTGAAGGTCATCAAAAATCCTGATGTAAGGCAGAAGGTTAAGGAAAAAATGGATCAACTGCCATAGAGGCAAACTTTGGAAATTAAATTCAAAATGCTATGCCTCTTTCATTCACATCTCACCCATTTGTTCCTTTTTTTTTTTACATCCTCTCTAAAGAGATACGTTTGGCTCTTCACAATGGCCTTCATGATGATCACAGAACAATGGTTCCCAAACGTTGTTGATAACATCACCTGGAAACCTTAAAAAAAAAAATCCAGATTCTCTGCTTTCATCACTTCTGAATCAGTGCCTGGAGATGGACGTGGGAGATCCCGATTCTCCCATTTATTTCTTGTAAGTAGGTAAACTGGTATGGCTTTTGAAGGCACTTCAGGATGTGTATCAAAATTTCAAATGCCCAGACCCTTCCCCTGACCAACACAGAGCTGTCTATTCAGTATTTCACCTAGATGCTTTAAAGGCATCTTAAAATCATTGTCAAAAAGCACATTCATGATCTTTTCCACTGTCACCCAGGACATGGCATATCAAGCACTCAGTTACTCAAACCCAAAATCTGGGCCTCAGAAACTGCCCAGAATCTGGGTCTAGAGTACCTGGGCTCAAATTCTGGTTCCACCACTGACTTTGGGCAAGTTTGTTTCCTTACCTTTAAAATGGTAATGATGCTAATAATATCTACCTCAGCTCAATGAGTTAATACTTAGCACAGGGCCTGGCATATGATTAGCTAGCATCACCATCTTCCTAGATTATTTCTCCCTCAGACCCTCCTCCCACTCACCAAGATTCACATCTCTCCATCTCTATTCCCATCACTTTGGTAAATACTACAACCATCTTGAGTCTGAGTGCAAAAATCATCTTTGAAAAAAGCAAGAGATCATACATTTGGGAAAATGAAATAAGGTCACTTCCTTGTTTGAAACTAATGATGTGTCATTGTGCTTAGAATAAAAAATAAAATATTTTAATGTGCTCAATCCTTATCTTTACTGTCTAGCCATATTAGGTCTCTTCTTAAATGCATCATAACCCCTTTACCACAGGCCCTTTGCACATTCTGTTTCCTCTATCTAGGCCAGTGTCTCCCTATTTTCCCACTCCTGTTTTACCCAATTAACTCCTAACACCTTCCAGATCCAAGTTCAGAAGTTACTTTCTCAGGGAAACTCCCTCAACCCTCCCAAAGTAGATCATTTTCCCCTTTTAAAAACTCTCCTAGCTCTATGTAACTTTTGCCCATAGAGTCCTTTACAATGTATCATTGTCTACTTGTAATTATCTAATTGCTTCCCTTCCCTATTAGTCTCTATAATGCCCAAAGGCAAAGACTGTGTTACATTTAGTTTATTTTTGTATTCCAACACTTAGCACAGTGCCTGGTAGGTGTTCAATAATTGTTAAATGAAGTGTGAAAGTCCTTTAATCTGGGAATTTTGTCTACAGGAATGTATTCTCAAGAAAGAGGCATACAAACTTGTCCAGCTGTAATAATACCATTATTACCACCACTAACATCTCCCATTTATTTACTTACTACCTGCTTTTTTCCTTTTTAAAGGTTTTATTTATTTACTTTTAAAGAGTGGGGAAATGAAGGAGAAAGAGAGGGAGATATAAACATTGATCGTTGCCTCTCACAAACCCCCAACTGGGGAGCTGGCCTATAACCCGGGCACGTGCCGTGACTGGGAATTGAACCTGCGACTTTTTGCTTTGCAGGCCAGCACTCAATTCATTGAGCCACACCAGCCAGGGCTACATGCTTTTTCATACACTAACTTATTTATTCCTCACTACAGACATATGAGATCCCCATTGTTATCCCTATTTTACAGATGAGAAAACTGAGGCATAGGGTTTAAGCAACTGACCCAAAGTTTTCCCAGCAGTAAGTGAACAGATTTAACTCAGGCACAGTGGCTCTGGAACTCTAGCTCAGGCACTCGCTACATTAAATACAGTCATATTTTATGCAAACAGCAATTTCAGAAATTTGAAATGGTGCCATAAAATATATACTTTAATCCTCACCCAAGGATATGTTTTTACTGATTTGAGAGAGAGAGGAAGGGAGAGGGAGAAACATAGATGTGGGAGAAAAACATCCATCAGTTGCCTCCTGTACTCATCCCAACCGGGGCGCAAACCCACAACCTAGGCATGTGCCCTGACTGGGAATCAACCCACAATCTTTCAGTGTATGTATGGGACGATGCTCCAACCAATCGAGCTACCTGGCCAGGGCAAATGCCATAAATATTGTCTCACTCTGTATGCAAAGTCTGAAGAAATGGAAATCTCCAAAGTCACAAAAAAGTGCAAAAAGTCACATAATTTCAAAACTGGAGGGACTGGTGAGTTGTAAGCACCCCTTAGCTTCCTCACCCCACAAACATACACACTTCACACATGTTCATGAGAATATGTCTTGAATCATGGAAGTATGAATCTCTGAAGTTTTCAAAAATGCGTATTTTACACCAATGTGACCACCCTGTATAACTGTTTATTGCAGCAATTTTTGGGTTTAAGAAATAACCCATAGCCCCTCTTTGTGGTGGGCGGGAGTAAGACTAGAAATGAATATGCTCTTTAAGAATGGAAATTAACTTTTATTCAGCATAATGCTTGCTAACTAGATTTTGAAATATAAAGAAAACTTGAGAAAAAAATACCTTTTTGCTTTGAATATCACATTCTCAGTCTCTCAACACTGCAGAAAAATAATGCAAGGGCTAACAAATTTGAGTTATGCAATTAAAATGTTTTTGGTGATTTCAAATGCTTTTGAAGACAACGCTTTTGAAACATTCAGATAAGACATACAACAATGGTTAGTGTGAAAACTAATCATTTTTAAGTGGTATAGTAACCTTATTAAGCTTACAGCAAAGCTGTGAGTTTATGTTTTATTCAAACATGATAGCTTAATTTTTCTGGATGGGGTTAAAGTGAGCAATGCATTTGATCATCTTTCTATAGCAGTCTTTCCTAATAAGGTGAGTCCTGAAACTTAGATTTCTCAAAGTCCAAACAATGTACAATTTTCATGTTAACTCCTCCCCACCTCCACATCTGTGAAAGATAAAAATAGAGGGTTAGCCATATAAATCATGGTATATCTACCATGTAGAAGATCATGGAGCTGTGAAAGAACAAGACAAATGTGTATTTAGCAGTCTGGGAAGAAGCCTGATTCAGTGACTTGAAAAGCCAAGTTGCAGAGTACCATTTCTATCCATAATATAGTCCAATCTTGTTTTAACGTTTTCTGTATGCATCCATAAATTTTTCATACAGAGAAGGGGCTACAAAGATGCACATTAAACCATTAAATTGTGCTCATCCTTAGGGAGTAGAGCCGAGGAAGAACTTTCATGTGTTTATTTCTGATTTGCTTCTATTGAGAGGCTGTGAAGTTTAGTAGTTAAAGCCCAGGCTCCTTAGATTTGAATCCAAGCTCTGTTCTTCACTAGTTGTGTGATCTTGGGCAAATTACTTACCTTTCTGACCTCAGTTTCCTCATCTGTAAAATGGGGACAATATAACAGTATCTACTTCAAGCGGCGTCATGGTGATTAAACCAGCTAACACATATGAAATGCTAAGAGCAGTGCCTGTCACATAGTAAGTGCTACATGTTTTATTGACAAATACAGTTTTTACAGTGGGTATACATTCATGTATTAATGTAAAATCCCAACCAACCAGCCCAACTCTACTTAAAGTAATATAAAAGAATATATAGAGAAGGGAGTATGATAAAAATAAAAGGCTCCTGCCCTGGCCAGGTAGCTCAGTTGGTTAGAGCATTGTTTTGATATGCCAAGGTTGCAGATTTGGTCCCTGGTCAGAGCACACACAAGAGTCAACCAATGAATGAATGAATGCACGCATAAAAAAGTGGGACAACAAATCAATGGTTCTCTCTCAAATCAATTTCTAAAAAATAAATAATAAGGGGGGATGGGTGGAGGTGGAAGAGGGTATGAGGGAGATAAATGGTAATAGAAAACTACAATTAAAAGAATGTAAAATAAGTAAATAGATTAAATAAAATAAAATACTCCCTGGGTGCCCTGGCTCATGTGTCTCAGTGGGTTGAACACCAGCCTGTGAGCCAAAAGGTCACCAGGTCAGGGTACATGCTTGGGTTGCAGCAAGGTACCCAGTTGGGGGCCTGTGAGGGGCAACTGATCAATGTTTCTCTCCCTCTTTTTTGCCCTCCCTTCCCCTCTCTCTAAAAAATAAATAAAATCTAAAAAAAACCTCCCTAGGCAATTCTGATACTCAGTCAAGCTTAAAATTATTGACTCAGACGCCAAAAGCAGGGGCAAACTAGTTAAGAATGTAGTTGAGTCCCAGGTGGGGAAAGCAGGAGTATCCTGGAAACGGAAAAGACCATAAAAGACAAGAAAATAACAGGTCTTGAAGCCCTGGTGGGAAGCCCCAGCTAAAGCTGACTCCACAAAGAGAGGGCAGGGTGTGGGCTTGGCGTCTTGTTCTGGCTTGCATATGGAAAGCCCACAAGTACCTGTCTTTTCTCTCTGCCTGAAGCTACAACAAGATGGGGCTCGTTGTGAGAAGGCAGCCTGAGCAAGACACCCAGGATGGTGGCTGACCTGCCGGCATCGCCCGCTCGCTGACCAGCCCTCAGTCCGCCTCGTCCTAGCTCCAGGGCCACGGAGGCATCTCCCACACACAGGACAGTTGGAACCTGTCCTATGGTTGTGGAGCTAGGACCAGAGCAGCTTGCCTCAGATCACCACATAGTCTGGGATGAGACAGCAGACCTAGAACCCCATGTTCCCTTGTTTGTGCCCAGATGCACACCATCGCTGGGTTGGACGAGAGCCAGAAGAACCTCTGAATGGACCTGAACTGGGGCAGGGTAGGGGCAGAGTGTGGAATATGCTATGGTTCCCAAATTTGGGGGAAGAATCTTTTCAGAACAGTACACAGGCACTCGTACACAATTAATCACAAGGGAGCAAAGACTTCCTAAAGGTCACTGAGACCAGAGGTCGGAACCCGGGGCAAGATCAACCTACTTCAAGTCTCCATCTCCGGTTTAAGGTTTCTTGGTAAGAGCTGTAACTCCGAAATACTCTATGTGCCCGTAAACAAGCAAAATGGGTACTGAGATCGAGAGGGAAGAGGAAGGTCTGCCATGGATGGTGTCTCCCCCTCTCGCCCTTGAGATGCCTCAGAGTCCTGAGGGAGAACAAATCTCCAGAGGGTTCTGTGTCGTGTAGACTCTAGTGTGAGGGGAGCATCCACCAGCCCTCCCACCTCCTGGCCATGTGGTCCTAGCTGTGAGCTGTCTCCTCAGAAGTCAGACTGTGACTGAGCCAGTGGTGAGTTCAAAGATGGGGTAAAGAGAGAAAGGAAGGTGTTCATTTTGCTTTCTTTCCAAGGATAGGGCATTTGGGTTCACTGGACAAGCAGTGGGACCCCAGTACCCTGAAGTCCAGTGGGACCATGGCCACTGCAGCCGGGCAGGGATTCTGTTAGCTCCAGGACTTGCAGCCTACTGATAATTCAGAAAGGCAAGGGTGCCCAGATTTGGCTGGAGGAGTGGGAGGGGGCAGAGTATATCAGGCTCCTCCACGCAGACCAAGGCTGGGGGAGGTCTCTGATGCTGGGCAGGGGCAGGGTGAGGAGAGACAGAAGATGAACAGCCAGAAGCAGATTCTCAGCTGAGAATATCAGTGAGAGCCTATCAGTCCTGGTATCTGAACTTTCCTTGTCCCTCCCTACATCCTAAAAGGAAAGCCAGGGGTCCTGGATAGAAATGCCCCTCCCCCCAACTCCAGCTCTGGTGACTAACAGAGGTCTGTGGAGGAGACAGGAATTCAAAGCTCTTGGGTCAGAAGTTAACTATTTCCAATCTTCCTCCAGCTTGGCTGGGGCCAGAGGACCCCCATCCAGCTTCCCTTTCTCACTCTGATTCCCGAAATGGCTAGCACCTCACACTTAAGAGTCCAACCTCTGTTCGAACCCTAACTACACAGTATACTAGCTGGGTGACCTTGGATAAGTCACAAAGTTAAAAGCCTAGGTTTCCTATCCAGGTAAATGGGGCCAATTCTACCTCCTTCATCAGGCTTTTAGGATTAAAGAGGTTCATTACATAAGGTACATAATGTACTTTCTGGAACTCAGGCCTTGGCAAATGGCACTTAGGTTGTGGTTTTGTCTTTGTTTTGTCTGCAAGTCCCCCATCAGCCCAGCTACCTGGGTTGACAATGCTGGGTAACTAAATGAAACAAGGGGGAATCCAACTGAGGCTGACAACGGCCTTGTCCTCAGGTTTGGGAAAAGTCCAGAAGTGGGGTCGAGAAGGGATGCTGGTGGGAGGGCCCAGCGCCTCGGTTCCAGAGGAGACTTCGGAGATGCTGCCTCCATGGGGGCACAACTGGGACCTCAGCCACATCTCCTGCTTTTGCAAACACCTCGCTACCTCTGATACGAGGGGCTACTAACTCCAAGCTGGACTGAACCCCGCCTACTTGTCCTTTCACCTCTCCCCACCTTCATCTCCACGGACCACCCAGGGACGTGGATTTAAGTTTCTGGAGGAACTCAGATGCTGTTCCCTTGCCAGAAACACTACCTTGTCACCTCTCACACCCCAACACCCTCACATAACTCTTCTCTAGCCTCCAGTTTGGACATCAGTTCCTCTAAGCACCCCCCAAGAACATGTCAGCAAACCTTCTTACATGACTCTATATTTTTTCTCCCTCACCTCTCATTCACTCACACATGTATATAAATAAAATACACGAACACATATATGTCAATAACTTAATTTGTCTGTCTCCCTCCACTAACAGGTATGTATCTCATGAAGCCTGAGTGTTTTTTCCCATGTTTTGTTCACTAATGTATCCCCAGCGCCTAGAGCAGTACCTGGAACTTAGTAGGTGCTCAATAAATACTTGCTGAATGAAGGATTCACTATTACAATTGCTCAGTGACTGACCTGCTTCCTCCTCTACTCAGGAGCCCCCTGAGGTTAAGGAGCTGTGGGTCTTGCTCACTTATGAACATCTAGCACCCAGTTGTAGGTATTCAGACATTTGTTGGCTGAATAACCACTCAACTTGGCTTTGGATCTCAGATACATCACAGCCTCTGTATTGAGAGAGGAGCTGGACTTGACCACCTTGGTCATATGAGGCTGCTGGCCACCCATACACTGACCAGGATAAAAATCATTACCCAGGAAAAAGACCTCACCTAAAAAGTTCCGGGTCCTTTTGAGATTTCCTTTCTACTTTGGGGGAGAGTAACAAGCATTAGCTTAAGGGCAAATAAAAGGAAAGATTTCTCCCCCAAGATAAAGGAAGTTACCCTTCGAAGTTACCAAGTACACAGTTAAGACTTGACTCTTAGCACAGGGCCAAATGAGAAAGCTAGAACGCAGAAGGGACGGGCTTGGTAAGGGGACTGCTGAGGGACAGGGGGTGGCTGAATCCAGAAGACACTCGGCTACTTCAAGACAGAGAAAAGCTCACTTCTCAGTACACGGTCACAGCACCGAGAGCCTCCATTAACCCAGTAATTAGGCTCCCAGTTTTGTGCCTAACAGATCCCACATACGGTTTCACCAAGACTTGAACAATAGTGCTCACAGTAGCACAAGTCATTATAGCCCAAAAATGGTCACTCCTCAAATGCCCGGCAACAGAACTGTGGTCACATAATGACTACATGACAATGAGAATCAACCATAACCACATCCAAAACTATGCAAGGGTTTCACATATGCAGTAAAGAAGCCAGATCTAAGGCAATATTCTCTATGATTCTTTCACATGAAGTTCAAATAAAGGTAAATTATGGTATTAGCATCAGGGTAGTAGTTTTCTTGGGAGGAGGTAGACTGGGAAGGAAGGGGCATCTCAGGTGCTGGTAATGCTGCTTTTTTTTCTTGGTTTTTAAATATGTTTTTTTATTTTTTAGAGAGAAAGGAGAGAGAAACATCGATTTGAAACAGAAACATCAATCGATTGTCTTCCGTAGGTGCCCCGACCAGGGATTGAAACCACAACCTAGGTATGTGCCCTGACTAAGAATCAAACCCCCAACCTTTTGGTGTAAGAGATGATGCCCCAACCAGTGGGGCCACGCCGGCCAGGGCAGTAATGCTGTTTCTTGATCTGCGTGCTACATACATGGATGCTTTCAGTGATGTCCATCCAGCTGTACACTTATTGGGCACTCTCCTCCACACAGTGGTTTTCTGAATGGACACATTTCAGTCTCAGAATTAAAGACTCACCTGATTTGGGTGGGGGAGGCCCTTCCTCTCCCTCATTCTCCATCTTTCTCCAAATGCTTTGCAGAGCTGGCTTTTAGCCCTAAAAACTCATTGCTCACTTTAGGCCATGCCTTCCTCACAAAGCAGAGAGGTGTGGGCACTCGGCACTGGGTAACCTAGGAACAGTGTCTTGTGAGGAGGTAGGAAGGCAGTCTAGAGATTTGAGACCTGCTCCCCAAGCACAAGCTACAGTGATGTGCACGGGCTTCAGCAACTAACTCTACTCCACTGCTGAGCCAGAAAGGCAGCCAGCCAGGCTTGAAGCCCCAGTTCCCAAATATTCATTCTTCTGAGGCAGATCTTTTATTTAAAAAAAAAATGTATTTATTATTATTGATTTTGAGAGAGGAATGGAGGGGGAGAGAGAGAGACACCAATCTGTCGTTCATTATTTATGCATTTATTGGTTGATTCTTGTACATGCCTGATCAGAGATCAAACATGCAACCTTGGTACACAGGGACGACACCCTAACCAACTGTACTACCAGCTAGGGCCTCAGAGGCAGATTTATCAGGCATTGTGGAGTCCCTTTGAGTTTAGATCCTGGCGTACTGCTGGCTGCCCCAGTGACTTTATGCCAAGTTCCTTACCCCATCGTACAGCTAAGGGGAAAATACTGTCACCTGCACTGCAAGGCAGTCAGTCGTAAGCACTAAATAATTAATACTAGACTGTAAGCACCCCGGGGGCAGGATTTAGTTTTATTCATTGCTTTAGCTGCAGTTCCAGAACAGTGCCTGATATATGCAGATGCTAAATACATATTACTGAAAGAATAAAATGTAAATAAAGGGTATAGCTCAGAATGGGGGCTCCAAAACACAAAGCAATTTTTATTCAAGTTGAAATAAGCAAAACTATCTTGAAGTCAACTTATGTACTGAACTTTGAAATCAGCCAAATGCTGACTAAGGGTGAGGTGAACCTGCTGAGAGACCATACGAAGTACTGGATTTCTTGTCCTATAATTAAGCTGCCTCTCTCAACTGCTCACCATTAAGGACACATAGACCACTTTAGGTCACTCACTTTTTTTTTTAACTCCTCACGCAAGGATATGTTTATTGATTTTTGGAGAGAGAGGAAGAGAGAGAAGAGGGGAGAGAGAGTTAGGGACAGAATGGGGGGAGAGAGAAAGAGAGAACCATCAATCAGTTGCCTCCTATATGTGCCTATACCAAGGATAGAACCTGCAATCTAGGTATGTACCCTAACCAGGAATCGAACCAGCAACCTTTTGGTGTACAGGACAATGTTCCAACCCACGAAGCCACCCATCCACCCATCCAGGGCTAAGTCACTTACTTTTTTTTGTTTGTTTTAAAATTTTAGAGAGAGGGGAAGAAAGGAAGAAGGAGAGTACCTCCATTTTGTCCACCTCCCACTTTCGGGTAGTGAAAAAATGCCAGGGAACTTAGGAGTAAGAAACTTCCATTCCAGTCCCAGCAGTGGTAAGTGAAGCCAAACCACTCAGGGTTCACCTTTAAAATGGTCAGACCCTTCCCAAGATTGTCATGATTCATGCAAATATCCCATAGGCATCCTACTAAGTACCAGGTCCTAGGCATAAACCTACAGGTAAGTCATGTCTGTGATGCTCAAGGAAGCTCACAAGCTGTTAAGGTAAGCAAACTGAATCCATTAAGCTGTTCCTCCATTTCTCCACCTTTAAAACCTTCATCAGGGCTGGGCTACAGGTTTTCTGAAGTCCCAACTCAGATTAAGAGCTGAAGTTGTTTAATATTTACCTTACCAGCTTCAAGAGAACATCAGGAGGATTAAGCAAGCTCAGAATTGTGGAAATGCTTTGAAGAGGAAAGTACATATACAGACAAGGTATTAATTATATCTGATAATTTCTTTGAGCTCAACTTCATAGGCACCTGTGATATTCATAACCCAGGGGAGAACAGGGAATATGGAAACGTAAGAGCTTGTATGTCCCCTCAGGATAGCCCTTGCAGCAGGGCTGGATCCGTCCTGTGTATTGAGGATGGGGAGCTGGGGTGGAGAGAGGAGATAGAAAGATGTCAGCAGCTGATGTCCAAGGGGAGAAATACCAACATTTTTTTCTTGGGGCATTCTAATTAATGGGACCAATCAGGTCCAGCAACTTGCTTTTACTTAAAAAAGGCAGCAGCCGGTCTCACAGGAAGACCGCTCTGAGAACTAGTCAGTTGCCGTGAGGTACAAAGTTAGCCAAGCACATGAACCCACCCTTTGTTTTACAACCCAGGTGTGCTCCTGGCGTAAACCCACGCTTTTCACAATCATAAACCACACATCTGACGAAGTGGAGTTTTCTCAAAAGATTTAAAATGCCTGATGTCACCGGGAAGCACTCACCAACGGACCATGAAATCGAAAACCTGATCACTGCTTCCTCCCAACAACCTCAAGCTTAGTGAAGTGACAGTTAATCTGATTACTTCTTGCTTCAGTAAGAAAGATAAGGCAGACAACACTCAAAGCCATAGCTGGCTTTCCAAGAATGCAGTCCAAGAACTTGACGATGAGGGGGAGGGGCAGAGATTTGGCAGCACTCTGGTTAGCTAAGGCTTCCTCAGGGAGCCGGAATTGGATTTGGGGCCCTGCCCAAGTTAACATTTTTTACAGGTTGGCTGAGTTGTAGTTTGTTAGGCAGTAAGTAATAAACCTATGCACAAGAATTTAAAGTTTATGAGGCATGGCCTCTTAATGCCTCTCCTCTGCTCCCTACAGCCAAGAGTTTAAGGAGCCTGGCTTAGCCTGAGTGTTAATTGTTTGTCAATCTGCAGTTATTTGGGAAAAAGTTTGGGGGGGGGAGGTTTGAAAAGGCTTCCACAGACTCAAGGCCTCCCATTCTGTTTTGGAGACACAAAGGGGAGCCATTCTGTCCCCCAGACATCAGCCCCCCCCCCAAGTTCAAGCTGTGGGAAATTTGTACCTGGGGTGAGGGGTATTCGGAGGGAGGGTGAGAAAAATGCTGGGCAGCAGCGTTTAACTGTTTTGAAAGCCAGGGAAAAACTGTAGATCTCCTCCTAAGAAAAATGCATCCAAGATTTCTTAAACAATTTTACAGGTTAAGAACCCTCCGGAAGCCCACTCAAGGATCCAGGGTTATGCCTCTGTTTCAGAACTTGGGATTGATGGGGTGGAGAAGCAACCTCCCTCCCCTTCTCCGTGGAGGGAAAGATGCCCCCATCAGCTGCAGCTGCCTGGGTCTCATACAGTGGCTATCCACACCAAAGTGGTCCCCACCCCCATTCTCAAGTTTTTGAACTAAAGAGGGGTAAACAAGTACTTGGGAGATCAAAAATGTGCTTTGATCTCCCATACACCGCCCCCTCAGCTCAAGACCTTCCGGCTTGGGACCCCTGCCACCCCAGTGCCCTAACATTCCAGTCCCAAGACACTGGAGTCTCGGGGGTGTTCCCAGTGCGTGATGGCCCCAACCCAGGTGTGCCAGACGCAGTTTCCAGCCAGACTGTAGGGGCGCAGACCCTCCGGGAAGGGCAGGGTTAAAAGTGCATTCCAGCTGCCGGGGAAGAAGGGGGGCGGGGAGGGGAGCGCGAAGAAGAGAAACAGACCCGGTCTGTCTGTCGGAGACACAAAGCACGGTACACAAAGGGGGCCCGAGAAGGGCGAAGGGGGCTGCCCGGGGCATGGTTCATCCCCACACCTGCGCGGGGGCTGGGGGAAGAATGTGGACAGCGCATTACTCTGCTGGGGCCAGCCCGCCACAAACCTGCTGGGTGGGGAGCTCAGCCGCCTGGTAAGCAGCCGCACCGGGGCTGGGGGGGCCTGAACGTCAGAGGGCGCTACACTGTCTGATCTTCTTCGGCCGCCCCTCTACATCACAGCCCCTAAGATGCTTTCTGTGCCTCCCCCATGCCTGAGGCGGCGCCAGAAGTCTCCCGCCCCAGCCCGGACAACCCTCATGCGGGCCACACCGGGGCGGACCACGTGCGGTTTCCAACCGCCCCGCGCCCCGCTGTTGCACGGGGCAGGCTCCCGAAAGGTCTTACCTTTCTCTGGAGCCTGGTCCGGCTCCAGCTCCGTGCCTCCTGCCTCCAAGGTCACTTCAGCCCCCCCGGAGCCCGCTGGGCATGGCTCGGAGGCCGCACACGGCAACCAGCAAACCTGCACCTAAGGGAAGAGCGGGGAAAGAGGGAGATTGGGTCACAGGCGTGCCCGGCCCTGAACACCCATCCCTGGTTTCCTTACAAGGCTCCCCAGGATACAGTGGGCCTCAAGGAGCCCAGCCCCGTTCTCTCCCCGACGCCAACACCGCATGTGGACCCCGCCCGCCCTCCGGAGAGCGTCGGGGCTGGGACAAGGGCGAGGCAGTAGGGTACCTGGAGAAGGAGGAAGAGGCGGAAGAGGAGGGACGCGAGAGACCCATCAGGGAGCCCCATTGTGGGAGACAGGGGTGAAGATGCTGCTGCAACAGCAGGACACCGCTCCGCTAACCTCTCCGTGCCGCTTTGAGGACCGCCGCTCCTGGCAGCGAGCGGGAGGAGGCCAGGTGAGAGCAGGTAGGTGCTGATTGGTCCAGCACTGCAAGGTCCCGCCTCCCCCGCAGGTGGGCGGTGGCTTGAGCTCTCCTGGCACCCTCGAACCCTCTCTCTTCCCCCCTCCTGCATTCTTTCCGCTTTTCGGGAGGTGCTCCCGGCAGGGGCTCAGCCGTCTGGCAGGTTTTGGGTTCGAGAAAAAAAAAATACCTACCCCACTCTTCAGCCTCCGCAACAAGCAAAGAAAAATGTTTCTGGGTCTTGCGGCTATAGCTAAAAAAAGTGGAGCGGCTTCCGAACCTGAGTGGAAACAGGCGCCGCGTCGATGCTTCCCCGAGGCGCTGTCACCCGAAGCCTAGATGGAGACGGGTGTGTCCGCCCTGCGCCCGGCCACAGCGGGGTCTGCCCCTGACCCTTTCTCCGCCTCTCACGCCACCCTGCGTGGAGGGCTCGGAGGGTGTAAAGCTGGCTGTGAGAGGCGCGCGACCGCGTTACAAAATCTGCTGTAACTTGCAGAATACCTATTGAACAGCAGAGCAAATGGAGGCTGGGAGAGATGGTCCCAGAGTTCAGAAGCCGTGGTGGCGCCAAAGGCTTCATAGTCTCCAGCAACACTACCCCCGCCCCTGCCGACCACCAATAAAAGCATAAATCACACTATTAAATAAAGGCGTTTTTTTTTAATGCGGCTCTTTTTATTAGCCCGAAATACTTAGTATAATCTAAGCAAAAACTGCCTAAAGCAGCCTTCTAACGAGCCCTCCGCGAACACAGCTCGCCTTCACCCTTCCTGGGAGCCGTGCGGCCACCTGAAGCACTTTCTCTTCCCGGCACACGCAGAAACTGTCGGCTCCGTTGCTGCACCCTATACGCCCTCTCCCCACCCTGTGGCTCCCTGAGGCCGCTCCCTTTTCTTTCTCCTCTCCTGCTCAGATGTAGGGGTTTGAGGAGACTGAAGTCTACATTCTTTGGCCCTCGAGGGGTAACGTGGTGGTCCCTTTGCCCTTCCCACTATCAGGCTTGTGACTGAAGGAAGAGCTCAGTGCGCTGCGACCGTGGCAGTCCCCTCTCTAGTCAAGCATTGGCTCTGGGTCGCACCGCCTGCCTTCCGACATGGGCTGCACAAATTATTAGCGCTGTGGCCTCAGGCAAGTGAATTATCCCGTCTGAGCCACAGTTCTGCATACGGCAAGTGGGGTCATTACGACATCTGCCATCTACAGTACTAGGATTAAATAAATTAATACATACAGGCGAGGAGTAAATGAACAGGTTTAAAACGCTAAACTCAGTACCTGGCACAGAGCAAGTGCCCAAATGTTTCCTGGTATTACTGCTTTAGGATCCGGCTCATTTGTCCCCTGGCTCACTGGTCCTCTCCCTCCGCCTCGCGAGCCACTTCTCTCCTCGACCGCAACCTTGCATTCCCCCAACTCAGAGAACGAGAAGCGCTGTAATCTTTCAATTTCACGGCTCACGGTATAGCGAGGAATTGGTATCTGAAATCACCGGAGCGCTGGGCTATGCGCCTGTGGTCCCCGCAGGTGTGGGTTGGGGGTAGGCAAAGCGCAGGAAAACTCGGAGGCGGCGGGAGGAGTTTCGCGTCTCCTTGGCCTCGCTCGGCCTCAGGGCTCGCTTTCCCGGCGGGGGCGCAGGTAGATACTGGCGCACAGGGACAACGTGGCGGGGCAGGTCCCAAAATGTACCCTGGGGCCTCTCCTATCCTCGCCTCACAGGTTCCCTTCGCTCGCCAGGAGCCAGATGAAACCATTAGGCGGACAGTTAAACACAAACGAGCCTCGGCACACAGGCCCTAATTAAGTAAACACTCGGCTGGAGGGCTGTTGAGCGCACTCATTTCCGCCTCCTTCCCGGGCACTCAGCATTCCGGGCGGAGGCGGAGAGAGGAAGAGAGAAGAGAAATTGAGAGTCAGCTCTTTTGCCTGCAACTTGGACCACACTGCGGTCTTCTCTGTAGCTCCCTTGTCGATCGTTCATTCATTCATTCATTGAACAAATAATTGCCTGCTCTGTGCCAAGCACTGGAGACTCAATGGTGAATAAAACAAACACCTCTGCACACTTGGACCTTCCATCCCAATGGGCGGGCCGCCAAGGAAAATAAATAAGTAAACGTATACACACACTTATTTAGCATATGTGTGTGTGTGTGTGTGTGTGTGTATACTATACACTTGGATAATACGTGCTGTGTAGAAGAATAAGGACAGAATGGGAAGTGCCAATTCACGAGAGGGGAGGTAGCGCTGGAGACTGTAAATAAAGCACTCTAGAAGGTGTTGGGTAAGGGACCAGCAGACAGAACCCAGCTTGGGTGGGGTGGGGGCATTCAAGCCTTAGTGAAGGGGCTAGAGAAATGGTCAGGGTTCAGGCAGCCAACAGGAGTCTTGAGCAACTGCAGAAATGCGTTACAACTTTAAGGACTGAAGGGCAAAAGGTGTCCCTGAAATGGTGTCCCTGAAGTTAGGGTTGGGGGGTGGAGCTGGAGGGTGAGGACCACCCCTTCCAAATAGAGCTATGGTCTAGGAGAGATAGGGCCACTGCCCAGAGCAGAGTAGGGGAAAAATTCCCAACCATCTCCTGGTAGTGCCTCCCCTGTGAAAGGACAAAGCCAGCCCCGTTTGCTATCACAGCACCATTTGCCTAGCAGGCCTGCGACCTTGTTAAACATGACTGTCATTTTACTCTTCTGGGCTTGTCTCCAGGACTGGAAATTACTGTTAAGAACAGAACGAACTGCTCCATACGGCCACAGGCAGAAGATAACATCGGAACAAACTGCAACCTGGTGTTACTGATGTCACATGCCTCAACAGCCCAGGGGCCATACAACAGCAACCCCCCCCCCTTTTAATCCAATTATAATCCAATAAAAGCTCAAAGCACTCATCCCTCCAGACTGATGTATCTTTCCACACCATGCCCCTCTCCTTTCTTGGACAGTGAATAAAAACTTTATTCTCTACACTTTCTTCTCTATGTGAATTGTTTCGCTGCCCAAGGACCAAACCTACCTAGAAACCTGAGGGCAAGTAAGGCCAGGTGGCGGGGTCTACAGGGATGGATTCTCACAGAAAGGGCAGGGACCTGCAGAAAATAGGTTAGGGGTAGATAAGCAATTGGGAAGCCTGGAGGCCTCACTGAGAAAAGGACATTTGAATAAAACCTGAAGGAAGTAAAGAAGTTACACTATGAATATCTGAAGAAAGAGTATTCCAGGTAGAGAAAACAGGCAAAGGCTCCGAGGCAGGAAACAGATTACTTGAAACAGAAACAACAAACAAACAAAAGCCAATGTGGCTGCAATAGAGCCATTCAGTAGGAAATGAGTCAGAGTTGGAGGAGTGGGGGAAAAATCTCATAGATCTTCTTAGGCCATTTTAAGAAAAGGCAGAAATTCCAAGGCTGTTAAAGAACCTAGGGACCACCACCAGGAAACAAGTTTTCAGCAAAAAATCCAATATAGTACCTGAAACTCCTTCCCAAGTGACCTTTTCAAGAACTTTTCTTCATTAGCATACTAAAACTCAGGCCCAGGGGTGGAAATTTAACAAAATGAGAAATGTATAGGTAGGCATGTTCCAAGCATGTTTAGGAATGCACCCGCTCCCTTGGAAATCTGAGAACTCTCCACCTTTTTTCAGGAATCCCCACCCCTGAATCCACCTACTCCCCCTGCCCAGGGCCTTTAATATTTTCCTAATTCCCCAGAGAAGTAATTGTTAGGCATTTGATTATACTCCATTCTTTGGCCAAGGAATAATGTCTGACTTTCTTTGCCAAATTCTGTCTTGTCCTATTGATGTGAGTGACACCAGGCAGAATGACCATAATTTGAGAATCCCTGACCCACAGGGGTCAGTGACAGATGTACTTAATGCCACTGAACTGTATGTTTTGTATATTTCATCAATATTGCAATTTTTATAAAAAAATTACTAAAAGAAAAAAAGGAAGTGATCAGATTCTGGGTATATTTTGAAGGTATTGACAATGAGATTGTCTAAAGGATGGGACGTGGGGTGTGAGAGACAGAGAGGACTGAGGATGACTCCAGGGTTTGGAGCCTGAGCAACCAGCGGGATGGCCGTGCCATTTCCTGAGATGCGGAGGTACGTGTCATGGTCACTCTCGGGGCATTGCTCAGATCCCCTGAAATCCCTTTGACTATTTCTGAACTCCCCTCCCTTGGCTTCTTCATGCTGATGCTCCTGGCAGCTGGCACCTGTGACTCTCTTCAGAGGCCTGTCCCCATACTGTTGGGGTCCCTTTGCCCTTGCAAGGAGGTACCCAAGAGTTTGCTTCCCCAGTCCTCAGCCAGTGACCAACTGGTGCAGGAGTGTGGAAGCCCAGCTTCCTTCCTCCAAACTCCCAGTGGTAACTTACACTCAGCATCCCCTGCAGGATCAGGCTGACATCACACTTTTGCTCAATTTCTTGCCCTCTTTTTATTTAAAGGAATATATTGGTCTTTTAAGAAGATTTTATTTATTTATTTTTAGACAGAGGAGAAGGGAGGGAGAAAGAGGAGAGAAACTTCAATGTGTGGTTGCTTCTTGCGCGACCCCCTACTGGGGACCTGGCCCACAACCCGGGCATGTGCCCTGACTGGGAATCGAACCAGCACAGGCCGGCACCCAATTCACTGAGCCACACCAGCCAGGGCAGTTTCTTGCCCTCTTTATCCTGCTTCTCCCACTCCTTTACGTGTTCCTCCTGGGAGCTCTACCTTAGTAAGTCATACGGGCACATGAATCCTTGTCTCAGGGTCAGCTTCTTGAAATCCTATTGCAAGCAGAGCAAGTTTGTGATTAGGGGAAGGTCTGGACTTCAATTTGGGGCATGTTTAGAGATACTCAGTAGTGGCATGGTGAGGAGGCTGTGGTTGGAGACACGGGCTCAGGGAAGAAGTCTGGCCTGGGTATACATTTGTCATGGGGAGAAAACATCGATTCTCGGGTCAATCTATGGAGAAAGGCTCACCCAGGTAGAACCCTGGGCTCCCAGGGCCTTCCCAATTCCGACAGAGCATGGCCTTCTTCATCAGAATGTTTGTACTGATCCTGACATAATCCACCCGAACAGGGCTGGAACGCTCAGTCTCTTCGCTGTTTCCAACAGAAGTGCACCTTCCCTGTGCTTCTTGTCTGCATTTCATATGTGCTTCTTACTGCCCTGTGGAATCTCTTACATCCTTACTTTCCTCTGAGTGTCTTCTTGCCTCACTCTTCACTACCTCTCTCCTTGACCTTCTTGGAGTCCTGGGTCAGGACTATCAGAATATAACTTCTCCAGATTTCCCCAGAGCACCCGAACAGGGAAAGGTCTGTGGCACTGAAGTTACAGGTCAGCAGACTTGACTCTGAATCTTTCCTCTAAAAATGACTGTCTGGTTGACCTGAGTTATTTAATCTCTCCAAGCCCTCTGGGGCTAGTAATTTCTGTTTGACGGGTGATGATGAAATTATCCCAAACTGAACTCCTGACCTACCCCACCCCCTGCCACAAACCTGCTCCTCCCTCAATCCTTCCATCTCAGTGAAAGGCAATTGCAGACATCCAGTGGTCAGCCTGAGTCGTCTTTCATGTTCTGACTTTCCTCTACCACTTGCTCACTCTGCTTCTTTTACCTTGGCCTACCTGTGGTTGTCCGAACACAACAGGCATGGGTCTGCCTCTGGTCCTTTGCACTTGTGCTTTCCTCTGCCTGGATCGCCCTTCCCCATTGGGTCCTCTTGCCTCTCCCTCACTCCTTTAGGTCTCCCTGCTCCTCAGAGAGGCCTTCCCAGACCTCCTGCATAGATGGCACTCTCCCATCACTTTCTTTAACTGCTTTACCCTCCTTTATTTTTTCACAGCACTTATCATACCCTGATTTATTAGTATATATATACTTTCTTTTGAGAGGCAACATACAGTAATGATTAAGAGCAGGGACCCCAGAGGCACATTGTCCAGGTTTCAATCTTGATTCCAGCTCTTCTGAGCTATGAAACCTTGGGTAAGTGATTTTCAACTCCCTTTTCCACACCCTCATCTGAAAAATGGGATAAGCACACTAATCCCTTCCTCATAGGTTATGAGTTAATATTTGTAAAGCACATTAAAACACAGTAAACACAAGTGTTCATTAAATTGTATTTACTCTTTCCCTAGCTGGTGTAGCTCAGTGGATTGAGCGCTGGTCTGCAAACTGAATGGTTGCCAATTCGATTCCTGGTCAGGACACATGCCTGGGTTGTGGGCCAGGTCCCCCAGCTGGGGGCATGTGAGAGACAACCAATCACTCGTTGATGTTTCTCTCCCTCCCTCCCCCTCTCTATAAAAGTGAATAAATAAAATCTTGAAAAAAATTAAAAATATTTATCAAATTAATGAAATCAATGATATAATAACTGTTAAGCATTTGGTAGGGTGCTAGACACATAGAAGCAAAATCACAGAAGCAAAACCAACGTGGATTCTCTGACCCATCCACACAGAATTCACATGAGATCCAATGAACTAGTATAAGGGAAAGGGTTTTGCAAAGTATCGTAGAAATAATACAGGTCCTAAGAAAATGAACTACTGTTGTTTTCAGAGCACACACTGGATTCAGACTCTGCTAAGCACTTTTACACATGAACACATTCTAATCCTCACAACTCACACATATTATTCTCTTTACACAGACAAGGAAACCGAGGCTCAGCCCCTTGCCCAAGGCCACACAGCTACAGCAGAGGCAAAGGCGCAGTCTTCTGTCTCTCTCCAAAATTCATTGCCTGATTCAGTTGCCAACCTATTACCCATCAATATTTGCTGAAATAATTAATTTGGGGAGCACGTATTAGGAAGAATTCTAGAACATTTGATCCTTTCTCTTAAGAACCTCCTAAACATATTTGCCTCTGGTCCAAGGTTAAATTCTGAGTCCTCCAAAAAACATTTAGAAAGAGCTTGTCTGCCCATTTTTGGTAGCAAATTTCCCAGAACTTCACTCCCACACTACACACTTATAGGGATGTGTTCCAAAGACAAGGGGGATTTTTCAGTCTTTTTTAGGAAGTAGCCTTAAAACTGAGTAAGGCCCTGTTTTCCGCCTCTCCTCCCCTGCCCAGTGCTCTGCACAAATGATTCCACCGTCTTACTTCCTTATGTCTATTCCTGAGCTGTCTAGGACTCTACTTTTTGCCCAGTGATGTCACTGGCCAGTTCTTCCCACCTATCACTTTTAAATCATTAAAGGTGCTGAGGCAGCTATTCCCCGTTGAGAAACCTAATCCACATACCTTCCCTTTCCCTGAATTTCAGTTAGTGCTGTGATGCCTTAGGCACTGGCAAATTCTTGCCAAGGCCTGAGCTGTCAATTTCCAGAGATCAGAGGCCAAGTATTTATGTATGTGTGTGCACTGAGGGCATGGAATCAATTAATCAATAAGCACTCACAAAGCCCAGAATCCCTGTGGTTGGCTTAGGTCTAGAAACTTTGACAACTGTAATACCAAAAAAAGGACCTGAAAGAAAATAATAATAATAATAATAACAACAAAGTAGTAATAATCTGTACTCAGACCCATTCTTTATTTTTAAGGTTTTTTTAAATTTATTTTTAATCTTTTTAGAGAGAGGGGAAGAGAACGAGAAAGAGAGGGAGAGAAACAGCGATATGTGGTTGCCTCTCATGTGCCCCCACTGGGGACCTGGCCTGCAATCCAGGCCTGTGCCCTGACTGGGAATGGAACCCGCAACCCTTTGGTTCGCAGCCTGCACTCAATCCACTGAGTCACACCAGCCAGGGCAGACCCATTCTTTATCCTTCCCTTGAAAGGCAAGGGTGACTTCCACAGATGAGATTTCTCAGGTTCACTTGAGAGATGACTTCCTGCTGGGTTTAGCCAGAGGGAGACTGGAGGGTGGGATGAAAGCCACGGTGTTTCACCTGCTTCAGCAGTGTCCTGGCAACAGCTGTGTCTTTTCTCCAGCTCTGGTACCCGCTGTGGGTCCAGGTCCTGCCAGACTCTGGGTTACAGGGACACCATCTTTTCCCTCTCTCCCTTCTGCTAAGGGGTGGATGACTTCTTGCTGCCTAATCTCTAGGTGGCATCACTGTCCTGTTTGGTTTTCCAGCCTTTCCATCACCTCTGCATTAAATTCCCTGTGTTTTAAATGCTCTCGGTGATTTTGTCTTCCTGAGTAGATCCTGACACAATAGTTATAACTTACACAATACTTACTATGGGTCAGACATTATTCTAAGCGCATTATGTAAATTCATTTATTTAATTCTACCATCTGAGGAATGATTACATTTTACAGACGAGTAAACTGAGAGTTTGATCAACCCCAGTGAGGTCCCAAATCTGGATACATATCAAAAATTTCCCAGGAAACCAATTAAAAATAGAGGAGATGATGGATGCCATCCTAGCCTTATCTAATCAGACTTGCCAGTCCAGGGGGCCCAGGCATCCGGAGACTTTTTTTTCTTTTTGGCAAACTGTTTATTGAATTTTGTGTCAGTATGGGGTGTCTCTTACTGTATCGCAGAATCCCAGGATGCAGGGAGGTGGTAAAGTGGCAATGGTGAATTTGGGGATCTGGTCTCCCAAAAGCACCTGCTGCTCTACCCCCAGCTCTTCTATGGATGCCAGGCGGGTCACCCCTCCACTGGAGCCGTCCCTCTCCATGGCCAAAGAGAGAGCATTAGCCGTGAACTGCAGACAGTCATCCTTGGTCATGCCTTCCCAGTAGGTAGCATCAACATAGCCATAAATTCAGGAACTCTCGGAGCCTCCAATGGCAAAGGACTGTCTTACCATCAAAACCCCCATAGGCAATGAGTACACCTGCCCTCCTTCTTGGGGGTCCCAGCCCGCAACAATGATTCCTGTGATCAGGTCTTCCCAGTACCGGTAACCCATCTCCTTGAAGAGGCTGGCTGATGTGTGTACCAGCGGAGGCTCATTCAGCTCAATACTTTGGAAACCAAGCTGATAGATAACAGCATCAGCTACTGCCTGGGTATTAGCTGCGAGGCCTGAGCAGCAGCAGAAAATACAATCATGAATAGGGGTCAGCTTGTCAGTCATTTGATTGGTGATGTAGGACCCAGTGGCTGTTCTGGAATCGGCCCCCAGAACCACACCCCTGTCAAACTGCAGGGCTGTGATAGTGGTCTTCCACATCCAATCACAAAATTACCACGCAGCATCCTCAGGATACTTCTCTCCTGCCTCCAGCACAGCACAGACCACCTCCTACCTGCCCTCACCCCAGTTCTCCCAACGCACTCAGGCCTGTTCTTTCATCACATTAAGACTTGTGCATATCCCCTGAACCCGGAGTCCTTCCTCACCCCTGGAATCTGGAGATTTAACAAGCTCCCCAGCCCTGACCAGTGTGGCTCACTTGGTTGGGCATCATCCTGCAAAGCGAAAGATCGCAGGTTTGATTCCCAGTCAGAGTGTGAACGAGAGGTAGCTGATGGATGTTTCTCTCCCTCTCTTCCCCTCTCTCTAAAATTAACCAAATAAGTAATATTGTTTTAAAAAAATGAAAAGCTCCGCAGGTGATTCTGATGCAACTACCCCAATACTCCTGCACGAAGTGGTATTCAGGAAACCCTGCCTTTGTTTTGGTGACGAGGACACCAAGATGCAGATCAGAAATGTTACCTGCCCATGGCTGCACAGCAAGCTCAGGGGCAGACAGAAACACCACCAAGGACAGTGCTTCCTGTGCCCGGCGTGGATCCACTTCCACGGCCCTCTCCTTCAAGGTCACATGGCTGGTTCTGATGTTTGGACTTGTTCTCCCTGGGAGCCATCTGAAGCAACTTCTTACTGGAAATGTATTTTAAAAATTCGCTATATAAACAGATACGTATGCAGGATAATTGAGTGGTTGATCAGTGTTTGGGAAAAGGAAAAAGGGAGGCAGTTTAATCCACTCAATCTCTTATTTTCAGTCCTTTCTGAATAACTCCAGGGAGTTAGGGAACCATTCCCCCATTTTACCTTTCCCATTCTGGCCAAGACTGTGGTCAGGCCAAGAATTCATATTTTTCCCTCCCTCTCTTCCTTCCCTTTCTTTTTGGTTTTCAGAGTACATTTATTTATTTATTTATTTTAATTATTTTTTTTTTAAAGATTTTTTTTTATTTATTTTTAGAGAGGGGAAGGGAGACAGCAAGAGAGGGAGAGAAACATCAACGTGCAGTTGCCTCTCATACGCCCCCTCCTGGGAACCTGGCCCACAAGCCAGGCATGTGCCCTGACTGGGAATCAAACCAGCAACCCTTTGGCTCATAGGCTGGCACTCAATCCACTGAGCCACACCAGCCAGGACTGGTTTTCAGAGTACATTTATTAAAGCAGGGGACAGCGAAACAAGGATGGGCTTAGGACAGAAGAAGCAACAGGAGAGAGCCTGGGCGGGGCTGCTGTCAGCTCACTGGAGAGTCAGAGAAAAGGAGCCTTGGGGAGGAGATGGGTTCAGGGGATTAGCCCGGGACAAGCTGCTGCTGTCCACTGCTCTCCTGGTTGCAATTCTCATGGGGTCCCTTAGAGTATCCCTGAAGGTGTACATCTGTGGGGGAGTGGGGGTGGGGGGGGGAGAAAAGGCGAAGGCATACTCCAGAGAGGGAGAACACTTAGAATCTGTACTTTTAATGCATCCAAGGTGATCTGACAATTTGGAAAACATGATCAAAATAAAAAAGCCCAGAATTTGAACGGACTTCAATAATAACATCAACCTCAGAAGGGCTGAATTTTTGTCTTTTTTTCTCCCCATTTCTGTATCCTCAGCCTGGCACACAGTAGATGTTTAATAAATATATTTTTTCATTTTAAAATATACTTTAAAATAAATATTGAATGAAATAATGTTTTTTCTTGCATTTTGAAAATATTTCTGTGCACTTTTTCACTGATCTTCACAGAACGAGTATCACAGTCCTCATTTTGCAGAAGATAACACTGAGTTCGGGAAGACTGGGTGCCTTACAAGGTCCCATGACCAACAGGAAGTGTTAGAAGCTCTCTCCATGTACTTCTTCCCTCTTAGCTGATGGCGACGAGAAGAAACTCAGGTGGAATACAAATATAAATGCAACCAGGATACAAGTCAAATCACTTGATAAGGATAAAAAATTCTAGCATTTATCACTGGACGAGGGGACTGGAATCTCAAAGATTCTAGGAGATACGTAAGTCCCTCTCTCTCTGGACTCTGTGCTTAGTCACTGACTCAAGCAGTCCTTGCTTGCCTACTATATTGGTAATAGTAACTCCTTGTCATTCCACATCATTAAGTGCTAAGTGCTTTGTATATCTTATCCTATTTAATTCTTTCATCTCTCTGCTGGACTATAAGAGCCTTCCTTAGTCCACTCCAGTCTGTTTTCCCCATTACTAGCAGATTGATCTTTTATTTTATTTTTAAAGATTTTATTTATTTATGTATAGAGAGAGAGGAAAGGAGGGAGAAAGAGAGGGAGAGAAATATCGATGTGGGAGAGAAACATCGATTGGTTGCTTCTCCCACGACCCCAACCAGGGACCTGGCCCAAAACCCAGGCATGTGCCCTGACTGGGAATTGAACAAGCAACCCTCTGGTTCACAGGCTGGAGCTCAATCCACTGAGCCACACCAGCTACAGTCCATAACTGGCAGAATGATCTTTTAAAACCACCAAGTCTAATCACTGTGCACCCCTAATTAAAATCCCTAAATGCCTCCCCACTGGGCTCTGTCAAGGTCCTGCCTGGTCTAGTCCCCACCTATCTCTCCATTGATCACAGTCAACAAATATTTATTGATGATCTACTATGTGTCAGATGCTATTCTGGGCACTGGGGATACAACGGTGAGTCAAAGAGACAGAGTCCTTGCTTTTGTGAAACTTACAACAACGTCATGTAGAGTGGGGTGGGGGTTGGCTAACTCATTCCCTGAAGTTATTCAGAAAGGTCTGAAAGTAAAAGAGTAAATGGATGAATCAACCTCACTGTCCTTTTCCCAAACATCAAGTAGAGACGTGAATAAACAAGATTTTTACACATTGTTGTAAGTGCTAAGAAGAAAATAAATAAAGTGATAAGATAGTTGCCGGGAAAGCCCAGTTTTGACGGAATGGTCAGGCAGATGCTCTGAGGAGGCAACACTGAAATTAAAACCTGAAGGTTGCCCTGACTGGTGTGGCTCAGTGGGCTGAGTACCAGCCTGTGAACTCTAATTTTCCAGAGTGTGTAATCCAGAACCTATAGATCGAAACCAGAAAAAACAATGTCAAGATTTCTCTTTGGATGTAAAACCCTGAACTGAGATGAGAGAAGTCTCCAAACAATTCTCTTGATTCCCAGTTCCCCCTCCACGAACCTGTATTTTGTAGGTCCTTGCAGCAGCCGTTGTTTTCACGCCTCATGCACAATAGTTAAGGACACCAAAGCTGATTTATCTGCCCTCCTCAGTAAAACAGCGACAGCAAGACAAAACATCTCCAACAGTCTTTAAAAATTTAAAGAGCCTGATAAAGTCCTCCATTCAACATCTGCCATGGAAGGAAATCATCGCCTGTGGCATGCACCTTGGTTGTGCTCCCTCTTCCCCAGATGCCTTCTGGACAAGCACCCCTCCCCATGGTTTACCCTCAGCTGCTTGCAGGAGGGGGTCTAGGTTCCTTGCCAGAGGAGTAGGAGGATGGGGAATCCCCTTGTAATTCACAGAAGTAAAACTAATGAGTTGATGTTCTTTAAGCATGTTGAGCATCAAAGCCTGATCTGAAGCTTTGGCAAGGACACAGCCACCTGCGGGCATGGGTGGGCCCAAGCTGGGAGGCCCTGGATCACAGGGCCAGGTGCTATGCACACCAGGCTGAGCCTGCCTGAGATGAGACAGGTGTCAGGGCTGGCCCCAGAAGGGCAGGTCCCCAAGCTGATGCTGTAGAAGAGGAAGGGTTTGAAACCACTGTAATTCAATCGATACGAGACTTCGGGAGGAGGGGTGCAAAAGCAAAGAACATGAAAGAAAACAATCAGATCCTCACCAAACCTAATTAACCACTGTCAGATTTTAGCTTTTTGATGCCAGTTTTTTCCTATGCATGACTTTCACAAAATGATGCAATTAATGTGCTTTTGGCATAATAAGAAAAAAAGAACATTCCAATTAAAGCAAAATCCTTTTTCATTTCTACTCAGAAGTCTGTTCCCACCTTTTCACTGAAGAGACAAATGCTCTGAGGCAGTTTGTGCTCTCCTCCCTTTAAAATACTTTTGCATAAATGTGATGGCCCCACAACTGGCTTTTTCCACACAATCACATATTTTTAAGAATGTCCAGGTTGAAACACATTATATTTACTCCTTTATCACCTCCAGTACACATGTGAACCACATTTATTGGTGGTCATGTAATACCAATAAGCCAACACTTAATAGCATTGCCCTCTACCCAAAATTATTCCAAGTCCTCTCTGTACATTAACACCTTAAATTCTCACAAGAATTTTAGAGGACACAGGGGTAAACTGAATGAATTTCTTATCCTCAAACAGCTGATAAGTGGCTGGGTAGGATTTGGAGCCCAAGCCACAAAGTCCAGGCTCCTACCTAGCCTATATTTGGGTTGCTTCTCAGTTTTTGATAGTGTAAGAAAGTCCTTAGTGCTGTATTAGTCAGCTATTGCTGGGTAAGAAACCATTCCCCAAACTAAGTAGCTGAAAACAGTAAAAGTTTATTATTCCTCATGATTTTGCAGGTTGGCAAGATGTTTCTTCTGATTTTCCCTGGACCCACTGGCTGCAATCGGCTGACAATGTGGTTGAATGGCCTCACTCATATACTGGAGCCTCAGCTAGGATGTCTGGGCCTCTTTTTCCACCTGGACTTCTTCACATGATGGTGAAAATGTACCAAGGAAGTCAGAGCAGAAGCTGCAAGGTCTCCTGAGTCCTAGGCTCAGGGCTCAGCAATAGTCACTTCTGCTGAATTCTGTTGGTTAAAGTGAAGACACAAGACTAGCTCAGATTCAAAGGGTAGGAAAGTCAACCCTATCTCATTTTTTAAAAAAATTTTTAAAATTTCGCCCTAGCTGGTGTAGCTCAGTGGATTGAGCGTGGGCTGCGAACCAGAGGGTCGCCGGTTCAATTCCCAGTCAGGGCACATGCCTGGGTTGCGGGCCAGGTCCCCAGTGGGGGCCAAGTGAGAGGCAACCACGCATTGATGTTTCTCTCCCTCTCTTTCTCCCTCCCTTCCCGTCTGTCTAAAACTAAATAAATAAAATCTTTTAAAAAATTTAAAAAAAAATTATTTTTAGAGGGGAGGGGAAGGGAAGGAGAAAGAATGGGAGAGAAACATCAGTGCAAGAGAGAAACATTGATTGGTTGCCTCTGCCCTGCGTGGAACCTGCAACCTGGTCTGACCAGAAATCAACCTGGTGACCCTAACCAGCAACCTTTGGCTTTTCGGAGTAATGCCCAACCAACTGAAACACAGGTCAGGGCTCAACCCTCCACCTCTTTGTGGGAGGGACTGCAAAGAATTTGAGGCCATTTTTAATGTACTAAAGTAAGCGTCCTATATATTCCTGGTGCTTGGTGGGAGTGGAAGTGGTGGGGCGGTGTTCTGTAGAGTGTGTACCAAGCAGTGGAATTGCTGAAACAGAATATTTCAACTTCAGTTTTTCAATTACATGAAGATTTTTTATTGAGACATAATTTGCATACCATAAAATTCATCATTTTAAAGTGGTGAATTCAAGAGTTTTTAGGTTGTGCAAACAACACTATTATCTAATTCAAGAAAACACTATTTATTTTAAGATGTTATTTATTATATTTTTAGAGAGCGGGGAAGGGAGAGAAGAAGAGAGGGAGAGAAACATTGATTGGTTTCCTCTCATAGGTGTCCCAACTGGGGACTGAGCCTCAACTAAGGCATGTGCCCTGTCCAGGAATTGAACCAGTAACCTTTTGCTTTGTGGGACAACACCCAACCAGCTGAGCTATACTGGTCAGGGCCAAGAACACTTTTATTAGCCCCAAAAGAAATCCTTTACCTATTAGCAATAACTCCCCATTTCCCTCTCCTTAGCACCTGGCAACCACCTATGGATTTGCCTACTCTGGACATGTCATATAAATGGAATCCTACAATATATGGTCTTTTGTCCTTGGCTTCTTTCACTTAACATAATGTTTTTTAAGGTTCATCCACATTGTAGCACTTCATTCCTTCCTGTGGGTGAATAATATTTTATTGTATTAACCACATTTTGTTTATCCATCCATTCATCAGTTGGCTATTATGAATAATGCTGCTACAAATATTCACACACAAGTTTTTTATACAAACACATGTTTTCAATTCTCTTGAGTATATGCCTTAGAGTAGAATTGTTGGGTCTAAATATTATAATTTTATTTTTTAATATATTTTTAAAGGCTTTATCTATTTATTTTTAGAGAGAGGGGGGAGGGAGGGAGAAAGAGAGGGAGAGAAACATCAATGTGTGGTCATCTTTCTCGTGGCCCTCTCACTGGGGACCTGTCCCACAACCCAGGCATGCATTCTGACTGGGAATCAAACCAGTGACCCTTTGGTTCGCAGCCTGCGCTCAATCCACTGAGCTACACCAGCCAGGGCTAATTTTATTTCATTTTAAAAATATATTTTATTTATTTTTAGAGGGAGGGGAAGGGAGAGAGAAAGAGAGAGAGAGAAATATCAATGTGTGGTTGCCTCTAGTGCACCCCGTACTGGGGACTTGACCTGCAACCCAGGCATGTGCTCTGACTGGGAATTGAACTGGCGACCCTTTGGTTTGTGAACCACACCAGCCAGGGCTATCTACTTTTTCTTGATGGTATTAAACTGATTACATTTTTCTCCTTTAACCAGATATTAGGTGTATTACATTAATAGATTTTCTGCTGATGAAATGCCCTGCATTCCTGGGATAACCAACTGCAATTATCTACTGCGAGTTTCTCTTCTAGTTCCTAGTCTCAGATCATGCCTTGGAGGGGCAAAGTCATTTCCTGTCTTGGCTCCTCATCAAAACCTCCGGTTTAAATGTTCTCCTAGAAGCTTCCGAAAGTTTGGATTTACTCATTAGTGATGTGGGGTGGCCAAGAGGCTCCAGGGCAGAACTTAGTGCTTCAGGTTGTATAAGTATTTGCTATGGAAGAGCCAGGTGTAAGCCAGGTGTGGGGCAGGTAGCAGTCTTCCAAAAGCACCTACTTTTGTCTTTAAGCAACAGAATCCAAGTTCTCTATCCTGATCTGTAAACTTTATTCTGTCCCATAAACATTTTTCCAGCGAAAAGTATACATTTACTATCTTATGTTTTGAGCACTTTCTAATACACCAGGCACTGTGCTCAGTGCTTTATAAACATCATCAATAGTGATGCCAGCTACCATTTATGGATCCTTTATTCAGTTCAGGCACTGTTCTATTTGCCCTACAAATAGTATTTCATTTAATCCCCTTAATCACCAGACGGGAAAAGCATTATCTCCATTTTACAGATGAGGAAACAGAGGCAGAGAGAGGTTAATTTGCTTATTGTCATAAGACAGAGATGGGGTTCAAAATCAGGTTTGTCTTTCTGTAGAGCCTGTAACCTTAACCACTGCTATACGTGTTATTGCTAATTAGCTTTGTCAGCCCCAATTCCCATGATCAGTATTAAATACTGACAGCTCCATGCGACTGGTAAGTGACCGAGCACTGCCACGTGATTGGCTAGAGTCATTTATGGTCTGACTGCTCTTAAAGTCAGGCTGTGATACATGCTCAAATGAGGTATTCTGCAGTAACAGCTCCCTTAGGGAAATCATGGTGTATACTTTTTTAAAAAGCTTTAAAAAACAATAGCTTTAGACTGGCTGGTGTGGCTCAGTGGATTGAGCACTGGCCTAAGAACCAAAGGGTCGCTGGTTTGATTCACAGTCAGGGCACATGCCTAGGTTGTGGGTCAGGTCCCCAGTAGGGGGCACTAGAGAGGCAACCACACATTGGTGTTTCTCTCCCTCCCTTCCCCTCTCTAAAAATAAATAAATAAAATCTTTAAAAAAATAACAGCTTTATTTGAGATGTAATTCATCTACCATATGATTTTCCAATTTAAAGTGCACAATTCAATATTTTTTGTATATGCACAGACTTTACAATTATCACCATAATCAATTTTAAAATATTTTCATCACCCCAAAACAAAGCTCTGTACCCACTGGTAAGTCCCTCCCCCACTACCAAACTCCACACTACCAGGCAACCACCAATTGGCCTTCTATCTCTACAGATTTGCCTATTCTGGATATTTCATCTAAATGAAATGATACAATATGTGATCTTTAGTGACTGGCTTCTTTCCCTTTGAATAATGTTTTCAAAATTTATCCATGTTGTAGCATGTACCAGTACTTTTATTTCTTTTTATTTTCAAGTAATATTTCATTAAATGGATATACCACATCCTGTTTATCCATCAGTTGATGGAAATTTGGGTTGTTTCCACCTTAGGTTATTATGCTTTCATGAGTATTTATATATAGGTTCTTATATAGACATATGTTTTCAATTCTCATGCTGTGTTTTTTACATGGCTTATGATGCATCACATAAGCATTACTTATTCTAAGACAAGCATTGCCTGTGTACAATTCAACCTTATGCAACTGAAAGTACTCAAGAGCATCCCCTTTAACCTATGCTAGCAGTAGGTTCATTCACCAGCTACAAGTGTGTGAACGAGATGAAAATGGTTTCTCAAGCAGGGGTCACACATTCTCCATTCAGGGGATGTTAACTGCACCCTGGATTGAGTCAGACCCTTGCACACCAGACACCCAGTGACTTTTGAGATGGAACCTCCTGTAATCCCAGAGTAAGCCTTCCTTCTGTTCTTACTGCAGTCGTCTCCACCTCAACAATGGCAACGCAGTCCAACTACTCAGGCCATAAATCTCAAGGTGATCCCCACTACCCTCTTTTCTTTCTCCCACATCCCAATCCAGCAACTCCTGTTGATTCTATCTTCAAAATAAGAAGTGGGCAAAAAACCTGAGAAGAAGATATACAGATGGAAAATAACCATATGAAAAGATACCCTTCATCATATGTCATTGAGGGAATGTAAATTAAAACAATGAGATATGACTACACACCTATTAGAATGGCCAAAATCCAGAATGCTGATAACACCAAATGCTGACAAGGAGGTGCAGCAACAGGAACTCTCATTCGCTGTGAGCAGAACCCTAACTGCAAGGGAGTCTGAGAAGTGTAGGGTTTAGCTTTCCTACATCTCCAACTAGAAGAAGTGGAATAAACCAAGCTGAGAGAAATAATCCACAGCATTCACTACACCCTCCAGAGATGTGGTACCAAATTACATTCCCAGCAACACAGGATTTTATCAATTCTTTGAGTTTTGCCAATCCAATACTTAAAAAAAACAGTACCTGTTGTTTGAATTGGCATTTTTCTTATTATGGGAAAGGTTGAGAATCCCCTCTTAAAGACCAGCACAATGTACATCTCTGTGAACAGACTTCAATGTGAGTGCTGCCCCTCTAAAGCTGTGCTACACAGTGACCCTGTAATACGCTTGCATGCCATTTAAGTTTTCTTCTGTGAAGTCTTTTATGTCCTTTACCCAAATGCTGGAATTTTTTTTACCTATGATATATTTAACTGGAGACATACATGGGGCCTGAGCATACAGCATCTTCAGTGCCACAGTTTTCCAAACCTACATCTTACCTAGTGTGATGGATAATTTTGTGTCAATGTGACTGGGCTAAGGGAGGCCCAAGTAGCTGGTAAAACATCACTTCTGGGTGTCTCTGTGAGGGTGATTCTGGAAAATTAGCATTTAAATCAGTAGACTAAGTAAAGATGATTACCCTCACTGATGCTAGTGAACATCATAAAATCCATCAAGGGCTTGAATAGAACTGAAAGGCAGACAAAGGGTGAATTTGCTTTCTGCTTGAGCTGGGACATCCATCTTTTCTTGCCCTCAAACATTGGTGCTTCTTGTTCTTGGGCCTTTGGACTTGAACTGGGATTTACAACATTGTCCCCTCTTCCCCCTCTTTTTCAGGTCTTCAGGTTTGGACTGGAAACCTCATCACTGGCTTTCCTGGGTCTCCAGCTTATAAACAGCAGACCTGAGCCTCCCTAATTGCATGAGCCAATCCCTCACAATAAATCTAATTATATACATTCTGTTTCTCTAAACAGCCCTAACTAATATTTCTAGTAACCCAATAACTGTTTTTCACTTTCGGTCATCTCCCTTCCAGGGTATGGTCCCAGTGAAGGGTAGGGAGGAAGAGCCTCAACTTGAAATGTTGGGTCTCTGGACCTTTGAGGTTAAATTGTATTCAAAGTGCTTTCCCAACACCAGTTTAGACAAAATTCTAGTTTGCCTCCTGGCTGCTGCAGATTTAATTATGAATCATGTTGGATAGATGGATAAGGTCACAGCGTACCTAGTGAGCTAGGTGGCCATTCCTGCCTGCTAGGCTTGCATTCTTGTGGTTTATAATGTCTTCTTGGGTGAATAATAACCTCATGTTCATGTCAGGACTTTTGGTATTTGTCAATGACCTATGGAGGCTGGAAGCCTGAGATCTCAAATTCAACAGCAGGCCTTTTAAGCCTGGTCAATCAATCAGGCCACATAGAGCCACAGAAAGTACAAGCTGCTGATGTAGAAGGCCCCAGGTACCCAGAGGAACACACACTTGCCTAGAAGTGAGGGGATGACTTTTTTTTAAATGTCCAGTAGCAAGGGGCCTTTAGGTACTCAGTGGCAGGGCCGTCTCCTAAGGAATGTACTTACTCTGTCTTCTAAGCCCGCATCTGATGCACCAAATTCCATCAATATATAGTCATTCCTTTAACTGAAAGCTTCCCGCAGTAACCCAGCACTCCCTCCTGACTTGCTGGTTATTTTCTACTTGGTCAGATTCAAAGTATCCTGGTCACTTTTAATCCCCTGTTCTCTTTTCCCTTCCTCCCCTCCCCTATTCAAGGCGGCGGTTGGCAGACTGGGTGGTCCCACATTCAAGTGCAGATGGACAGGGGAACAACTGGGGAGCAGGATAGACTGCACTACCCAGGGTTCCAGCACAGGGAAATAAAGCCTCAAACTTCTGACTGAAAACACCTGTGGGGGTTGAGGCGGCAGTGGGAGAAACTCCCAGCCTCACAGGAGAGTTTGTTGGAGAGACCCACAGAGTCCTAGAACTACACAAACCCACCCACTTGGGAATCAGCACCAGAAGGGCCCAATTTGATTATCGGTATCAGGAGAAGTGACTGAAAACTGGCAGAGAGCGGATCACAGGGTACTGTTCCCTCTGACCCCTCCCCACATACAGTGTCACAATGCAGCCATGTGGGTTGCCCGCCCTGGTGAGCACCTAAGGCTCTGTCCCTTTCTAGATAACAGGCGTGCTGAGATTTAAAAAAAAAAAAAAAAAAAAAAAAAAAAAAAAAAAAAAAAAAAAAAAAAAAAAAAAAAAAAAAAAAAAAAAAAAAAAAAAAAAAAAAAAAAAAAAAAAAAGGCCCAAATGAAAGAACAGATCAAAGCTCCAGAAAAAATACAACTAAGAGACAAGGAGATAGCCAACTTATCAGATGCACAGTTCAAAACACTGGTAATCAGGATGCTCACAGAACTGGTTGAATATGGTCGCAAATTAGAGGAAAAAATGAAGGCTATGAAAAGTGAAATAAAGGAAAATGTACAGGGAACCAACAGTGATGGGAAGGAACCTGGGACTCAAATCAATGATTTGGACCAGAAGGAAGAAAGAAACATCAACCAGAACAGAATGAAGAAATAAGAATTCAAAAAATGAGGAGAGGCTTAGGAACTTCCAGGACATCTTTAAACATTCCAACATCTGAATAATAGGGATGCCAGAAGGAGAAAAGGAAGAGCAACAAATTGAAAACTTATTTGAACAAATAATGAAGGAGAACTTCCCCAATCTGGCAAAGGAAATAGACTTCCAGGAAGCTCAGAGAGTCCCAAAGAAGTGGGACCCAAGGAGGAACACACCAAGGCACATCATAATTACATTACCCAAGATTAAAGATAAGGAGAGAAACTTAAAAGTAGCAAGAGAAAAGGAGACAGTAACCTACAAAGGAGTTCCCATAAGACTATCAGATGATTTCTCAAAAGAAACCTTTTAGGAAGAAAGTATTCCAAGTCATGAAAGGCAAGGACCTACATCCAAGATTATTCTATCCAGTAGAGCTATCGTTTAGAATAGAAGGGCAGATAAAGTGCTTCCCAGATAAGGTCAAGTTCAAGGAGTTCATCATCACCAAGCCCTTATTATATGAAATGTTAAAGGGACTTACCTAAGAAAAAGAAGATAAAAAATAGGAACAGTAAAATGACAACAAACTCACAGTTATTAACAACCACACCTAAAACAAAAACAAACTAAGCAAATAACTAGAACAGGAACAGAATCACAGAAATGGAGATCACATGGAGGGTTATCATCAGGGGAGTGGGTGGGGAGAGAGGGGGAAAAGGTACAGGGAATAAGAAGCATAAATGGTAGGTAGAAGATAGACATGGGGAGGTTAAGAATAGTACAGGAAATGGAGA